>CAJVSB020000876.1:0-128226 GCA_911865555.2 Thlaspi arvense | reverse complement strand
AAAATGGAGTTGTTGAAAGGAAAAATAGAACTTTATAAGAAATGGTTCGAACTATGCTTAATGAATACAAGCTACCTAAATATTTTGGGCCGAAGCGATTAATACGGCTTGTTATATTTTAAACGAGTTCTTATTAGACCAATTCTTAAGAAAACTCATTTTGAACTTTGGTTTGATAGAAACTAAGATTGGTTATTTTAAAGTGTTTGAATGTAAATGTTTTATTTTTAAACACTAAAGATAATCTTGGCAAATTTGATGCAAAATTGGATGAAGGTATATTTTTAGGTTATTCAATTACTAGTAAGGCTTATAGAGTTTTTAATAAAAGAACTAATGTAGTTGAAGAATCTTATGCATGTTACATTTGATGAAATTGATCCATTTTTGCAAAATGTTATATATCATGATGTTGATGATGATTTAGTTAATTTAAATATTAATGATAAGGAAAAAGAAATTGAAAATTCCCCCTAGTATAGAAAATTTTGATGAAACTCCATATAGTGATTTGCCAAAGCTTGGAAGTATAATCTAGTCACCCTAAGAACAAATTATCGGTGATCTAGTGATTATAGGAAGACTAGAATCAATTGAAAAATATTTGTGAACACTTGTCTTTTATTTCTCAAATTGAGCCCAAAACTATTAATGATGCTATTAATATGAAAATTGGGTTCTAGCTATACAAGAAGAATTAAATCAATTTGAAAGAAATAAAGTTTGGGAATTAGTGCCTAGACCTAGTGATCATATGGTTATTGGAACCAAAGGGTGTTTAGAAATAAAACTTGATGAATTCGGTAATATAATTAGAAATAAGGCAAGACTTGTAGCTCAAGGTTTCAATCAAGAAAAGGAATAGATTATGGAGAGACTTTTGCCTCCCGTAGCTAGACTTGAAGCTATTAGAATATTACTTGCATTTTGCATCTCATATGAATTTCAAACTATTTCAAATGGATGTTAAAAGTGCCTTCTAAATGGTTTTATTGTTGAAGAAGTTTATGTTGAACAACCACCGGGTTTTGAAAATGAGAAAAATGTTGATCATGTTTACAAACTTTCAAAAGCTTTATATGGTTTGAAACAAGCTCCTAGATCATGGTATGAAAGGCTTTCAAATATTTTTTTAGAAAATGGATTTTTAATGGGAAAAGTGGATAATACTCTTTTTATAAGAAAAAAAATGATGATTTACTTATTGTTCAAATTTATGTAGATGATATCATCTTTGGAGCTACCAATGAATCTTTATGTGAAAAATTTGCTTCATCTATGCAAAATGAATTTGAAATGAGTATGATGGTGAGTTAAATTTCTTTCTTGGTTTTCAAATAAAACAACTCAAAGAAGGAATTGTGATAAATCAAGCTAAGTACACTAAAGAGCTACTAAAAAGATTTGGGATGGATAATTCTAAGATCATGAGAACTCCTATGAGTACTTCAATCAAACTTGATGAAGATATTAATGGAAAACCTATAGACATCAAGTTATATAGAGGTATGAATGGTAGTTTATTGTACTTAACTGCTAGCCGTCCCGATATCATGTTTAGTTTTGTTTGTTTTTTGGTGCTAGATTTCAAGCAAATCAAAAAGAATCTCATTTGCATGCCGTTAAAAGAATTCTTAAATATCTTAAAGGAACTGTAAATGTAGGATTATTTTATCCTAGAGGAACCTCCTTTGAACTTTCTAGTTATTCAGATGCGGATTTTGGAGGATGTAAATTAGATAGAAAAAAAGTACTAGTGGAACTTGTCATTTTCTTGGAAAATCTTTAGTTTCTTGGGCTAGTAAGAAACAAAATTCAGTTGCATTATCTACAGCCGAAGCAGAATATGTAGCCGCGGGAAATTGTTGTGCACAAATTTTATAGATGAAACACACCTTACTAGATTTTGGATTTAAATATGAACACATTCCTATTAAGTGTGATAATACTAGTGCCATAAATATTTCTAAGAATCCTATTCAACACTCAAGAATAAAACACATTGATATTAGACATACTTCTTGAGAGATCATGTTCAAAAGGTGACATAACACTAGAATTTGTGAATACCGAATATCAACTAGCGGATATTTAAAAAACCCTTAATGAAGAAAGATTTTATTTTATTAAAAGAGAACTTGGTCTTATAGATTCAAGTATATAGCTAATATTATTTGCATCAATTTTTTTAAAAGCAAAATCTCTAAATATTTTCATGCATATATTGAGGGGGAGCTTATATAGTTTATCTTTTTGATGATGTCAAAAAGGGGGAGAAATTACATGATATGTGGTTAATGAATTTCTTACATTACATATTTGTTTTGTCATCACCAAAAAGGGGGAGATTGTTAGCCTCAAGGTTTCATATTTATTTTGATAATGACAAAACAATTAAAATAATTTTATATATTTTTATATAATGAATAATATGGACAATTTATAATATCAAGTTTATTATTTAACTACATTACATGTACTAAATTGTGAAGCTGTCAAATTAGACATGTGTGTAGTAAATTAGTTATATCTTACTATAGAAAAATCAAAAAATTGTAAAGGCAATTTTATATGAAAGTACACTCAAATATCTTTATTTGATATATAATTCATCATATATATTCTTTTGTATTAAAGCAGTTTATTATATCAATCTCATATATTATTTTCTGAAAAAGTCATTCTTGAAATCTGCACGATATTTGTTTTAATTAGTAAAATATAATTTATAATATAAATAAAATTCTAAATTAATTTTATTTGTAAAGTAGACGTGTTGAGCTTTAAATTCATATATTATTTGCACGTTTTACACTTATAGTTTGATATATATAATTTTTTCAAAGTGAGCGATTCTGCTGAGTTGCACTGTCAGCAGACAAAATGAGTATACTACAGTATTTTTACAATATCTCAAAATATAAAAGTCAAATTCACATGAATCCAAATTTGAATGAAATTAGACGTTATAAGCTTTTCAAATATATATAATTTGTTATTTTTGAATACAAATTCAAATTTCTAGACAATTTTGAACTTGGCCAACAACTTTTGACAAAAGCAATTTTACAGTCTGGCATGTCGTTGAAGATTTGATGATTTCTCTCAAACGGTGCACGATAATTGAATGATTCTTTTTGAATTTGAAAATAGACTCAATGAGGAGTATTCAAAAATATTTTAAGAGTTTTTGAACATTCGGAGCCATTTTATTTGAATTTTTGAATCGAGCCAATGTGGAGTTACTATTGAGAAATCAATTTTGTCTTTCACAAAGGCTAATGTCTCCGTGGTGTTTGTGCCTATAAAAGGAGCATGGATTGAAGGGAGAAACACACAACAACAAGCTCTCAAAGCCTCTTCAATATCTCTCAATTCTTTGTGCTATATTGTTTATTACTAGATCAAAGAGTGCATAGAGGAAATTGTTTTAATTCATGAGAGTGCCTCTTTGAAGTGAGATCATTTTGTACATGAGTGGTAGCTAATCCTACTTAAGAGGAATTGCTACATTTCTACTTCATCTTCATTTCTATTTGTATTGGTGTTTGAAGCTCACGAATCAAAGGCTTTATAATCGGGATTTCTTGCCTCCGCCAAGTGCAAGGGACTTTGTTTGTATTCGGGATTTCTTGCCTCCGTCAAGTGCAAGAGACTTAGTGGAACCTCGGCTAGTTGGAGCTCGAGGAGTGGACGTAGACTTGGGTAGTAAGTCAAACCACTATAAAAGAGTTTGCATCTCTTATCCCTACTCTCTTTACTTTACTTGAAATTGTTTTTTATTTATTATTGGGTAAATTGTATTAGTTTATTTGATTCAATATTTTTATTGTTTTTAATTTTTTCACACACTTAGCTTCCGCGATAAAAACCCAATTCACCCTCCTCTTGGGTTGCCTTTTGGGACAACAGTGTCTATGTTGAGGAAGTATGTACCAGATCCGTCGCACGTGATTTCTTTGCAGGATGTCAGTTGGATAAGGATTTGTCTTACGATGAGAAGCCGGTAGCTATTTTAGACTGTTAGATTAAGCAGCTTCAATCGAAGGATGTATCTCAGTTAAAGTGCTTTGGAGAAGTCAGACTGCAGAGGAAGCTACTGGGAGTCTGAGGAAATCATGCGCAGGAGGTACTTTCACCTTTTCGGTACGTGATCTTTTCCTTTGTCTTAAATTCGAGGATGAATTTCTTTTAAGGAGGGAAGAATGTAATAACCTGCTTTTAACAAACTAGGGGCAAAGTGAGGGAATTGGAAAATTAGGGGACTGAATCAAAATTCTTCTCAGGGACTGAAATATAGGATGGACAGAGTTGAAGGACTAAAATCGAATTTCTGAAAAGCCTGACAGGAACAGTGTTCGGAGCTGCCTTCCGCTGATTTCTCTACGATAGGCAATGATTTCAACCTGTTTTCAACGCCTGGCGTGTGTTTTTGGAGCCTCTACCGAACGCCTAACCAATTTCAGCTTGGGAGCAAAGAGTGACGAGAAATTGTGAGCTTTGTGCTTCGTCCATCTTGCGGGAGGCGGAGATGAAGATTTCGGGTTCTGAGGCCAATTCATGCCACTCCGCTTCGATTGATCATCACCATGGGGGTCGCCAGGCTTGGTTCGGTGGTTAAGGGTGGTCGGCCAGTGGAGGTAAGCTTCCTTTCCTTGTTTTTTTCCTTATTTTTGGTTGGTTGGGTTGTAGACAATCGGGTTGGGATGCCCGGGTTTCCAGGTGAAGAAGGAAGGACCCGAACAGCGTCCAGGTCTTGTCGTGGGCTGGGTTAACAACTGGGCCGGGTGCGCTCGATTGGACACGGGCTCGTGGGCTTAGCCTGCAGGCCAAAAAAAAAAAAAAGAGTTTGGGCCGGCCCAAGCGGGCCCGAGCCGAGTTGAGCTGAGACCGAGCCACTGGGCTGGCGGCTCAAGCCAAGCCGCGAGCCACAGCTCGAGCCTAGTCGGCTTGAAAAAAAAAAGAAGGGTTTTGACTGAACGGCCAAAGGGTTGACCGGTCAGTTTAGTGGCCAATTCAACTCGGAATTTGGTTTTTTAGACGGTTCTGGATTCGGGGGGATGAAACCTATCAAACCAAGTGGGTTCGGGAAATTTTGGGTGACCAGTTCGAGGTGAACCGGCGGTTTAGTGGGATTTCCTTCGGGCGACCGGTTCACGGGTTTTTGGGCTAGTTCTTGGAGCGTTTGGACCGGTTCTTGGGTCAACACATGGAAACCTAGATAACTGTGAAGTTGATGATTTTTGGAGGTCCGGTTCAAGGTGAATTGGCCTTGTTTTGCGTGCCAACAATTAGGGTTTGAATTCTTGGCCGGTTCAGGGCTGATTTGAGTCATTTTTGGCCGGTTTAGATTGGTTCCTAAGATTTTTGGGCCTTCTGAATCGGTTTTCCAGGGTTCATGGCTGTTTGAGTTGAGCTTGAGGTAGTTTTAAGTCGTATTAGGCTGGTTTAAGGGTTTTTAGAGGCTGGTTTGCTGTGTTTAGCAGACTGTGGAGAGTAGTTCTGTTTTTTGTAGGGATTTGAGCTGGTTAATGTGTGTTGAGAGTCACGTAGGTTCTGGTGGCTGGTCTTGGTGCCTCGAGATGCGTGCCACAGTGTCGATTTTGGATTTGAGCCTGGTTTGAGGCTACGGGGCCTGTTTCTTTACCGAGTTTGAGGTTGGTTATGATTATGTGTGGTTTGGTTTTTCAGATACGCCTGAGGAGGTGCACCCAAACCGGTGAGATAGGTGAGGGTGATCGGGACTTCTTTCTTGACCTGATTTTGTACAGTGAGTGACGATGCCTCTTCTATGCTTGTGTTCCATATTGTTTTAATGGCATGATGATTATGTGTCATGTGTCCTTGTGTACTATCAGTAAGCTATATTGATATGTTGTTATGAGATTTGGAATATGAACTGTATATACATATGTATACCTGTTTGTGACCTATGTGTGAGGATGGTATCACGTGATATGATTTGGGACGGAAGGAGCTCGACCAGACATACGGTGACCTGTAGTGTCAGCCAGTGGTGAGTCGGCCTGAGTCCTTATTGAGGCGGCAGGGGCCGCGAGTATGATGTGCACATCGATGACGTGTCGGGGATGGCAGGCTCAGCCGACAGGACAGTGGGCCGTAGTGTACGGGGAGTGCCTTGGTTTCCATATCGGGACGATTTTTGGGATACCAAGGACTCGTCCGATGTGCGGTGTGCTTGCCATAGCGTGCGGAGAGTATTTGGACCCCCGGTGGATGTGATATGATGATTTGGTTACGGTGATACTTGGCATGCTTATTTTACATATTACTGCTCACTGGGATTACTTGTGTATGTGCGGTATTTGATTAAGACATGTTGCATACTCTAACATGTATAGTCTAGGTATCGTCTGTACTCATCAAGTCTCGCGACTTACCTTTTATAATTTTTTTAGATTGATTTGCTATTTCTGTCTCGGTTAGCATGCCAGAGTCAGAGTTAGGCGGTTGCAGCTTTATCGATGTACGGGCACATCCCTTTTGTATCTATCCCTTGTATTTTAGAAGTAGCTCTCTTGAACTCTCAAATATGATCTTGGTCTTCGTGTATTGAGACAGCACATCATGGTTTTATATATATGTATTGTTGAGTTTGCTATTTTGGATGTTTTGAGACAGCACATCATGGCTTACCAGGGTTAGTGGATCCTAGTGCCAGTCACGTGCCCGGGTCGGGGCGTGACAATAGATGACAGTTCTGCAAGTAACATATGATACATGACTTTGAACCCTGTAGGGTCTTCGGTGACGAAGGATGTGTTTGTATGGCATTGGAGTGACAACCCACAATACAGGCTACACAATATAGTAGTGTCCTAAAATGTTTGGGTATTTTTATGTTTTTATTGCCATCAGACATTGTTAGTTATGCACACCTGGTCAAAGATTATAGACTAGATAATTTATATTTATGATTTTTATGCTTTCTTATATTTCCCATGTTTTTGCTTGATTTGATATTACAACATCTCAGAACTAACTGTTTTCCTATGATTTCTTATTTATATGATTTCAATGATTGAATACTTTCTCAAATCATGTTTAATTGTACTATTACTATGAAAACTCTCTATTTCCACTAAACTAAAGTTACATGCTCTTCATTACAAACTATGTTCTCATTCCACTCTATCATGTAGATTTCAAGTAGTCTAGCTAGAACATTCCCACATTTTCACATCAGCTGCAAAGATTTCTCACTTAGTGGAGATTAGGCTAGCTAGTTACATTTGTACATTTTAGTTATGAGCAGAGAATATTATATTTATGTAGACAACTATCGGGTAAAGTCACTTGAAATATTGAAGATGTACTATGAACCTAGAAAATTTTGCAAAGACAATGATAGATATTTTATTTATACGACTTTCCTAAGATATGTGTGGTATGTGTGGTTTATATTGCCCAGCAAGTATGCTATATTACATAGGTACTACAAGTTATGTTAGTTGAGGTAGTTACAACAGGGATCACAGTGACCAGCATTGCCATGTCCTACCCTCTTGTTAACTAAGTGAGACTTGACAGCGAGATAGCAACTAACACCCTCCTGTTTCTAAAAGACATGAAAGAATGTCAGTCACTGTGACCCCTCATCTGACATTTGCATAACACTTTTGCAATTTTTAACATTTGTATAATAGAATATATCTACTATACATAATAACTCAATATATCTATACACTGTCTAATCATGTACTTTCAAGAAAATATAATTCACCATTTCTGCAATACTAACTAATTATATTTTATATTTCTATTTTTCTAGTTTGTTCTCAGCCATAGACTGTATGAAAAAGTACAAAATTCTCACCTTACACTAAAATATACAACCAATCTTTGCTAGCCCAACCTCCACTAAAATGCTCTGCAATGTTGATGTAGTGATGCTGATGCTATAAACTCTAATTAAATCCTTTTGCTATTTGTATGGGGAAAAAGTGGTCAAATAGTTATCCTTTTGAATGACATACAGACTAATCTTAGTAGAAGTAGAGAGTTTTCATGGTAATTCTATAGTTAATAGTATTCATGGAAACATTTAATCACTACAAGTACAAAATCACCAAAAACAAAATATTGTAGCATTAAGTCTAGTTGAAACATGAGAACATATGAAAGCATAAACATCATAAACATATACTCTCTAGCCTAATATCTCTAATTGGATACTCACAACTGACAATGTTTGAGAGTAATAAAATATAAAAATATCAAAACATATCAGGCACTACAACACTAAGTGGTCTACTATGTGCATTGCCAATCCACAACCAAACTAAAACAACCTTTGGCATTTGAGATCTCCACTGGGTCTAAAGTCACATATCATATACTATTGTGCATTTAGAACTACCATCTGCCATAAATGGCTACCCAACATCTCATGTCTAAGTGCCGAAGCACCAAAACATCAAAAAACCTATAAAATCATAAAATCATATGTATAGACTAGAAATTAGAATAGAAGCACTCTATTTCCAATTTTGATATTAAGATATATATGTTGTGGAATATTTTATTTTTGTCACAAAACATACATTTAGAAAATCTAAGATTAGAGTATGCTATTCATCTTGTCTGTAGTCTACAATTGGCCTCTTGTCATTAGCTGACAAAATTTATCTTATGCTCGTTGCCTCTCCTATAGTGAGGATATGCAAATATAAGTAACCTACCATGAATGTATAATGAAAATGCATACTAGTTACATTAAGTTATCTAATTGCCAATTTTTCTCCTTCCTTAATCTTTGCAACATTTCCCCTCTTTTTTTTTAAACCATTGGTTTCTCATTTTCTTAAGAATCATAACTTACCCTTATACTGGCCTTAACTGTACTTAAGTTTCAATATATTGAGTGTTCTTTAAAGTCCTAAAAAGACATTCTATAAGTTTTTTAAAGTTGCAAAAAATTTTAGCTTGTTACACCTTATACATTAATTTAATTGCTTAATGACATTTCCAAATTTTCTTTGCTAATTCCTTATCTCTTTAGGACCATTCCTTAACCCTTTTCTAGACTTAACTTTGGCCCCATTTCAGCTTTAAAAATCACCTCTCCAAAATCTCGAGTGACCATAAGAACTTTAATATTTATTTTTGGAACTTATTTCTAAGTTTAATCTGCACTTAATCTTTATTCATTCCCTAACTCTATGTCTTTGTTTGGTCCCTCTTTAATCCTAAATTCATCTCCATTTTGTGTCCCTTTAGGAGCTTTTAATTGCCCTAAAATCATTTCCCTAAAACAGAATTTTCTGCATACATATTCCTACACACATACCACAATTCCTTAGTTAAGTGTATCTTGTCTTTGAGCAAATTTTAGGACTTCTCTAACTTCTCCTTAGTTAATTTAACCATCTCTTAAGCCACTTAACTACCTTGGTTATACTAAATTTCAGCTCTCTTAAGTGTCCCTTAGGAGGCTTAAAACCCATCTTCCAAGAGTTGTAAGAATGATCAACACCTACATGTACGATTAGTTTAAGTTGATTTATATCTTGAGCTTTATTGGATTCCTAATTTAGTGCCTTTTTTTTTAATCTCTCTTTGGCCTTTATATGGCCTTATTTTGTGCCTCTAAGGAGGGGTATACTTCCTCCAAAAACATCTTGCCTTTCCTTATTTTCCTGCCTGCAAAATTCAGCATTTATATCTCTACATTTTTAATTAAGTTTTGCTAAGGTTTTGAGCAAAGTTTAATTCTTTTTTTCCTTCTTGCTAGGTTAGTTAAATCTTCATTTGAGTCACTTAATGAACTTGATTTAAGTCTTCATTTTACCTTCTAAAAGTCTCAAATAAGTGCCTCAAGTTGTAGAATTTTCTGCCCTAAATTTTTTGCACATAACCATGTCATTTCTTTAACTAGTTTTGTATAAGTCGAGCCTTAATTAGATTTTCCTTACTAGTCCCCTCCTTAGTCTGGCTAAACCATCAACCTAGCCACTTTTAGACTTATATTAGAGCTCATTCCATCCCTTTAATTTATGGCTTAAGCATAGAGTATTGCGGGAAATTTTTCTACACATCATTTCTCACTTTCTACCCAAGTATAACTTCTATTGAAGCTTGGATTTTGGTTTGTTCCCAAGCTTTCCCATCTAATTTGACTTAATCACCTTCAAATCTACTTATTAACACTAAGTTCAAGCCAAGTTTAAGCCCTCTTCTAGACCTCAATTATTTGGCCACTTAGTCATTTCTGTAGAAAATTTTCTGCTCACCTAGTGTTGCTCTATTTTTAACTTTTAGCTTAGTTCTCTAGCATTTCTTGCCATTTCCTTTCCTTTCTTTGCTTCAACATTAACTCCCCTGTCACCCCTCTGTTTTCAGCTCCGTGGACAGCACAAAAACTCAAAATGTAATCATCGAAACATAAGATCTCCAAAGCAAAAACATGATTCTCAACAACTTTTCTCAAAACTACCAAATTGCACATGCTTTCTCTCTTTCCTATGGTTTGGTCCACCCATGATTTCAGCATGCAAATGAGTTCAAAATCTCATTCTTCTCCTATTGAATGATTGGAAATGGAAATAACAACAAAATCTACAAAAAGTTTACACAAAAATAAATTTCTAGAAAGGTCTAGAAGGTCCTTAACTTTCTCCTTATTTCTCTTCTTTCTTTCTTTTTTCTTTCTTTTCTCCCTTCCTCCTCTTGTTTGCATGGAATCTAGAGAGTTCAAGGGGTTTATATACCCCTTTGGGTTGGCAAAATGGAGGCTCCATGGCATCCCCTTCTGAAAGACCAAAATGCCCTTCTTTTAGACTTTAACTTCCTCTCATTCCCTTTTAATTTTCTATTTCTACTTCCAACCCTAAACAACTATTCTAAAGGCCTTTTTATCCCTCTAAACTTCAGGTCTTAACTAGATTAACCACTAATTGAATTTTCTAATTTTAAATATTTAAGTTCTATAATTATTATTTTTGTCATTAGTTGCATAACTTAGGTTTTCTCTTCCAAACCATCATTTTGCTTTCTATTTCATTCCACTATCATATAAATCTCATATTTTAGTGTTTCCTAATGCCTCTTTAACCCTTAATCCATATCTATAAAATTATGATTAACACCTTGATTATCCTCATTAAATCCCATTACTCAAGAAGTTTCATTTAAGCAGTTAAATTCTAGATTTTTGCCCTAAAATTTCATTTTTCCTTTCAATCTCTTTCCACCACTACTTTGTGTTTATTTTCTTAATACCTTCTAGGGTTCTATTTTTCTTCCTCATCCTTTCAAATAAAAATTCAAACTAGAATTAGATTACAAATAAATCTTACTAGACTAATTTAACTACCTTCCTCCATAATTATTTTTCACTTTCTAACTTTTTTCTTTGAGCTTCTACCCCTTTTCCTTTAATCATTTTCACCACTCTTCTTCATACCTTTCTTAATCCTTTAAGTCTCTAAAGTTCCCCTTTTCCTCTCTTAGGGTTGTGAACAAAAAAAATAAAATAATTTCTTTCAAATTTAAATTAGTCCTAACATACATGTAATGGTCAAAATGCATAAAAATTTATGTGATGATGCATATGCTAGTATTATGCATGCCAACACACTAATCTTATACATTCCAAACTTGGTTGGGGATGTTGCAAGTATTCTCTCATATCTTTTAGGCATGAGAAGGTGTTGTCAGTTACCTCGCTATGAAGTCCCGCTCAGTTAGATAAGAGGGGTGAGGTGTGACACATAATGTCAAAGGCCTATTTGTTTTAGATGAGATTGTGTTGGAATTTATCATTTTCTTAATTTCTATGTACATTACTAGAAGACACATGTTTGACCAAATAACCAAAGTAGGAGACATGCTAGGGGATATTGGATGATTTCAAAATACCTGCTTAGATTGCATACCTCGCGAGTGTAGTTGAGGAGAATAATATAACTTGTGCGGACAATCTTAGAATAAGTCGGAATGTGATTGGTAGGTTGCGAGTTTCGATGGAAATATAAGACAAACTTACAAGGAGTAAATATGTAAGTGTTGTTGACAAAGTGGTCATGCTCATGGCAATTTTAGGCCACCATAAGGAGAGTCAAATCATCAAGTTTGACTTTAAGTGATGAGGAGACACAATTAGTAAATGCTTTAACTCTATGTCAATAGTTGTGTTGAGACTTCATTGCATATTACAAGTACATTTGGACCCTACGATGGAGGCCATTCTGGGTATTGTTATAGTTTAAATGAATATGAAGTAGTGGTTTTTTGATATCTATATTTTTAAGTAAATGTTTTGAAGAGTGTTAAGTAAGAATGCTTAGAGGCATTGAATGGGACACACGTTCAAGTTAAGGTTAAGTAGCATGTAAAGGCAAGGTATTAAAACTGTAAAGGAGAAATTATGATAAATGTTCTCATTGTTTGTGATACAAACATTACTTCATTTATTTGTGGTATGGATGGGAGGGATCGATAGTTGATAGTAGGGTATTGCGAGATGCAATCTCAAGGGCTATTAGACATAGGGTGTCCTCTAGTGCATGTTTAATGTCTTCCCTAAAATTGACCTATTATTACTTAAATATGATTTACGTGTTGGTTTTCATTGTTTCTTGGTTATCATTTGTAGAAATCTATTATCTAGTCAATTGTGGTTACACAAATGGCCAAAGCTTTTTAGATCCATATAAAGGAGTACAGTATCATCTTAAGGAGTGGGAGCCAAGGATGGCATCTCGGTATCATCAAGAGTATTTTAATTTGAAGTGTTCCAAAACAAGAAGCACAATAGGGAGTGTTTGTAATCTTAAAAATGTGGTGGGCCATCCTCAAGAGTAAAGCATGCTATCCCATAATAATCTAAAATCACATCATTATGGTCTCGGCCTTGGTGCACAATTTTGTTCACATGCAAATTCCCACCAATCCTTTAGAATATGAACTATCAAAAGATTACCAAGAGGGCAATCATGATGATCAAGAGTACATTACTCATGTAAAGCCATCTCAAAAGTGGACGACTTGTAGAGATAACATTGCTACAACAAAATATAATGAGTGGATAGGACATCATTGAAATTACAATTATTTATTGCTTAGAATTTACTTAGAGTAAATAGTATTGAAGAGGGCAACATTGATATTACATTTGTTTCCATTCAGTGTAATGTATAATTTGGACTATTTTCTTTTCTTTTTTCTTGGTGTTTGGTTGTTTATTTATGTGAAGAAATCATTCTTATGATAAAATGTTGTTGAGATAAGATGTTTATTCCTTATATTGGCAAGTTTTCTATTATTTTGCACTTTGTATGATGAACATCATACCTGTCTTACAAAAATAACATACTTGATGAATATGAATTATCTCATAATTGATAGTATTCTTTATGGTTTTAACCTAAATCCCAATTACATGTTCTAGTTGGTAGTCTTACACTGAATAATTGACATGTTACATGTGTTTTTATAACTTATCCATGGTGTTGAACTATTTAAGTATTGATTATATGAATGTATAATTTTAATCTTTTTTAATTGTAGATGAATTCTGAAAGTCCAGATTCATCAAATGGTAGCTTGGTTAGGAGGTGGACAAGTCAAGATGATGTTGGATGCAATTGGAGGAGACAAACCTAATAGAAAAAGACAAAAGAGTTGGCGATCTAAGGGTGGAGGAGAGAGAGTGGTGACACAACATATGCTTGCTATATTCACAACACTGACATAAGAGCTAGACTACGTTGAGTTTAAGATCCAAGAGTGGAAGCATCCCCATGTGGGGTTATTTTCTATGATGGAGAGGAGTGGTACTTTATGGAATCCTAAGACAAAGATACTCAACGTCTGTAACATTCCAAACCAAGTTTGGAATGCATAATCTAAATACTTAAATATGCATTTCATTATCTCCTACATTTTCCATGCATTTCCTGCATTAAGCATATTTCATGCATTCTTTTAGAAAATTGAAAATTTGTGAAATTAATTTATATTTCCTTGTTTATAGTCTTAGGAAGGCTTAGGAGAGCCTTAGGAATTATTGGAATATGAGACTTTAATGAAAGAAAAAAAAAGTAGAAGAAAAAGAACTCATTTGACATGAAAAACCCTAGTATAAGCTATTTGATTATAAAAATAAAAGTTTCAAGAATTTGAAGGAATAAAATTATGAAAATTTAGGACAGCTTAGTCTAGTTTAGGTCTTAAAGATGGAAGGATTTGAGTGGTTTTTTGATGAGTTTCTAGGGTTAAAATATGAAAATGTCACACCCCACCTTCTCTCTAACAGGTAAGGTGTGACAGCGGGACAGCAACCAATACACTGCTAGACTGGAGTCCAACAGCATGTAGGCCACTAAGGCCCTTACTGTACTCAACTGAATAAGACCTGTGTCAAGGTACCTGTTTAACTCAACAAGCTCACAAAATACATATAACTTGCAACAACTCATCTAGTACATGGCTTGTACATAATCCATCCTATCAACATTTCTAGCAAATACTCGAATAATCATCTAATAAACATGTCATGCTCAAAAATCATCACATAACACTTATGCAACTATAAATCATCCATAAGATCTCAAAACATTATAAACTTATTTACAATTGTTCCAAAAATAAAATAATCTCCCTAACACACACATCTCAATTCTATAAAATACAATCAAAATAATCCTTGTAGCTTGGCCCACCCTGGTGCTCAGAAATGAGCAAAAACATATACAATCCGAGCACCAAAGTTCTAATTAACTGTCTCAGCATCTACAGGGGGGAGAAAAGTGATGGGATGAGACGAACATCCCAATGAATGATATATAACTAATCCTAGTAGAAACAGTAAGGTTTTGCTACTATTACATTTATAAAATTCAATCTAACGGAGTTCCATAGCAAGATATATAACAATAACCAGAAATGTAGAAATTAAGTTTTTATCATGATGCCAAGTTTTGTGCATGAGGGAGAGCATAAACATAGATCATAAAGGCATCATAGAGAATTATTAAAAATTATAAACAGCATAGAACATCATCATAGTGCACATTCATGTGCGTGGTCTGGTCGGATGTGCACAACTGAAAATGGTGCATCTGAGGGCAATGAAAGCATAATATAAAATCTGAGCCCTCACTAGACAAAACACAAACATGTCGAGCGTTACTACACTGTGTAGTCTGCTCTGATGGTTGCTGCAAATCCCTTGGCCAAACTGACATAGTCTGCGGCCTCTAGTCTCCTTCTCTAGGGGAAATAGTCATATAAGTATCATGTCATGCAAGTAGAACTACCACCTGTCCCACGTGGCTGCCTGACATCATAGTCTGAGTGCCGAAGCACCAAAATATAGTAAACTCATAAAAGATCATGAATTCATGCATACACATTGGAACTCAGAATATAACTAGACTGTTTCCCATTTTTAGTATCAACATACATGTGGTTTTGAAAACAAGTAATTAATGGGTCATAAAACACATTTGAGAAAATAACTAGGATTAAGGAAATGCCACTCACCTGGTGTAAGAAGCTTAGGAACATAGTCTTGAAGCTATGGGTTCATGGTCTAGTTTAGCTCAGTTTTCTTCCCTGTAGATAGAATACATACTTATGTAAGAATAACATCCTAAATACAAAGTGCAAATGCATGCCTATGCCCTAGATTACATGAATACAATCCCTTATTCTCTTTTTCAATTTTTGGGTTCAAGCAAAACATGCCCTTAATCTTTCTCAACCTTTGGGTTCAAATCAAACATGCCTTTAATCTTTCTTAACCTTTGGGTTTAGACAAAACATGCCCTTAATCTCTCCCTACTTTTTCAACCACAAATACAAAATTGATCCATCAAAAATCTACCATAAGCATAGAATTACCCAAACATAGCAAAATCTAAAACTATTTTAAAATAAATCCACCAAAATCATGCAATATTTCCCAAGGGTAAGGTTAAACCCACCTCTCTCTACAATATACGAATACCAGCAAATAGAAAATCTACACAGATTAAAAGTTAGAAAATAGGGAGTAGAAACGAGATGTATAGGTATTTTAAGCAAAACTAACATAAATCATGCATTTCTTTCTATGGGTGAGGTTCATTGACCCCCTCCCTACAACACACAAATCAATACCAAACAAAGATTTAAAATAGATTAAAAGCTGTAGAATGGAGTAAATAAGTTAGATCTACAAAAATTTTGAAAATTAATTCAATCACAAGTGAGATCCCTTACCATTTTGGTTGATTTTCTCCATTTCCTTCACTTTTCTCCCCTCTCCTTCTCTTTCTAGCTTGTCATACAGGATTTGGGCTTTTGAGTGATTTAGAATGGTGTGAAGGGTTTAAAGGATGAGTCTTGGGGTTAAAAAGACCAAATTGCCCTTATTTTATTCTATCTTAATTTTAGCCCTTATAAATTTTTGGACCAATTTTGGGTATCTTAAGATGTCATCAAAATCTTTTTTTTATATTCTTAAGAGTCCAATGGAGTTTAAGGTCCTTGAAAGGTTTAAAAATTCCAAAATTTCAAGAAAAAACTTAAAATATAGTGACCGACGCTATGGCGTGGTCCAGGATGCTACAGTGCGCCCATTCCAGTGTCTAGTGTGCTATAGTGTGCCTAGGCACACCATAGCGCGGAAATTCCAAAATGTAGCGCGCTACGGCGCGCTGCTACAATAATGTTACAGTATTTTTATTTTTATTTTTTACAAAAACTCAACTTGTTTCCAAACTTCTATATATGCTTCTCTTAAGCTTAAACCCTTCACATTCCTTTCAAATAAATTTTAAAATGTAACTAAATACATAAATTTATATAAAACCAAAAACCGAAATTGGTTTGGGTTGTCACAGAAAATTTGCCAAAAAAGGGGTGTAGTTGAATTCATGGGAAAGTTGGAGGGCAAAATGGCCTTTTTACCCTTTTGGCTAACCTTGGGGGGTTATAAAAGCCATTCAAGGATCTAGAAACAACCATGTTTCATGCACCATAGAGAGAGAAGAAGAAAGGGAAGAAAAGAAGAGAAAGAGAAGAAGAAAAATCAAGACAATAAGGTAAGAAAATTTTCAAAAATTCTAGAAAAATCATCTTTGTGTAATTTTT
The DNA here is from genome assembly GCA_911865555.2 of Thlaspi arvense. Taxonomy (NCBI): domain Eukaryota; kingdom Viridiplantae; phylum Streptophyta; class Magnoliopsida; order Brassicales; family Brassicaceae; genus Thlaspi; species Thlaspi arvense. The sequence goes on along the minus strand of CAJVSB020000876.1, from coordinate 111,126 downwards.
GTCGTAGACTTCCATCTTATATCTATATTTTCTCCATTTTCTAGGATAAAACAAGAATTTTAGGGGATTAAGCTGCTGAAAATCAAGCAAGCCAAGCCCCTGGAGAGAGAAGAAACCTTATATGTTGTTGTTTTGAATCAAACTTGTGAGACTTTGTGTTGGATTATAGAAAAAGGATATTTTTATGAAATTATATGGGTTCTGTATGTTGGTTATGGAGCTGGAATCAAAGTAGAAGAGGGGAGGAGTCGCGTAGGTGCAAGAAGAGGGGGGAGAAAATTGAAAGAAAAACAAGAAGAGGGAGCTAAAACACAAGCTGATACCGTGGTTGTGCTTGCTAAAATTTTTCTACAGGTACCCCATGATGGCCAAAATTCTAAGGCCTATAAAAGTGGTTGATTTTAGCTCAAATTTGATGCTGATTGATAGATTAAGAAGTGGTGGAATTAAATGAGAAAGAATTAATGAAAAAGGGCTTGAAATTAGACAATAGGTGATGAAATACCAAAAGTGGTGATATAAGTGAAGTTGTTGAAATTTTGGGATATATAGGTATACACTATAAAAAAGTAGGCCATTTATGACAGATGGTTTCTGTTGGAAAAATAACAATTTCGGTCAAAAAAGTCTATTTCCAACAGAATTTCTGACAGAAAAGGTGATGTCAAAAAAAAGCTTGTTGAAAACTACTGAAAATTCACTATCAGAATTTTTTTGATGGAAAAGTCTATCAGAAATTTCGTCAAAAAATTTCCAGCAGAAAATTTTCAATGGAACGAATTTTTTGCTAAAAAATTTTTGACAAATTTTCGTCAAAAATTTTCTGACGGAATTTCTAACGAACTTCTAGTGGCATATCCGGCAACTTTTCCTGTGGCTTTTCCGGCGATGTTTCCTGCAATATTTTTCTATTTTTTATATTTTACATTACTTTATAGTTATTGTAAAATTTTTTTATTTTTTAATTGTTTATATTTTGTATTTAATAATAAATTATTATTTTTATAATACATATAATATCAGGTTCTTTTGAAGATTCATTAGTTTTTCACATTTTGGACTTTCTTGTAGACAAAGCAAGGGCTAGGATGATCAGACATGGCCAAAATAGAAGAGGATCGAAAATGAACAACTACAAGAAAGCAAAAGAGGAAAGAAAGAAAGAAAAGAAGGAAGAAAAAATATAGAAGAAATCAAACACTGTTTTTGTAAGCTTGATTTCTTCCATTTAGATTAAAAAAAAAAAAAGAAAACCTTAACTTCTCCAAATGGCGGCCAGTTTCATCCTTATCGTCTAGTGTGGGAGTGGTTGGTCTACATCACCACTAAGCGGCCATGGTAGTGGACGAGTATTTGCTAAGAAGGAAGACCAAAGAGAGAGAGAGAGAGAGAGAGAGAGAGTGAGTGAGAGAAAGAGAGAGAGATAGAAATATAGGAAGACGAAGGAAAGAGAAGCCACTGCCTTTTAAAAAAACTTTTTCGATGGCTTTGTGACAAAAATTGTCAAAAAAAACTTACTAATCCCAAAAAGTCAATAAAGTTGAATTTCTAATAGATATTTTGAATTTTTGACGAAAATTTTCATCGAAAAGAGATACAAATCCCAACAAATCTGCAAAATTGCTAAAGTGTGCAGAATTTTTGGCAAAAATTTTCGTCAAAAAAGTTTTTGACAAAAAGTTTTGTCAAAAATGTCGTAAGAAAATTTTTGACAAAAAATTCTATTAGAAATTTTTTGACAGAAAATTTTGTCAAAAATTCCATTAGAAAATCCAATAGAAATTTTTTGAAGAAGAATTCTATCAAAAATTCGATCAAAAAATCTATTGGGAATTTTCTAATGGAATTTCCGTCAAAAAATCCATTGGAAATTTTTTGACAGAAAATTCCCGTCGGAAATTTTATAAAAAATCTGTTGGGAATTTTCTAGAGATCTTTCCATTGGAAAATTTCCAATAGAAAATTTCATCACAAAATGTCCATCAAAAATATTTATTTATTTTTTTAATTATTTTTATGATTTTTTGATAGATCTTTTCAGCAAAAAATTTTTTTGACAAAATATTTTGTTGAAAATCCTGTGGAAAATGTTTTTGATGGATATTTCATCAAATATTTGGAAAAATTTTTTTTGATAGATATCTCCGTTGTAAATTCTGTTAGAAATTCAACGGTTTTATGTTTGTCGATAATTATCAGTCGAAAATTTGACATTTTCTTCTAGTGATATGAAGCCATGAAAAGACACAAATTAGGTTCAAAAGCATGCTAATAAGTTAGTTAGATAGGGGAGAGAAGTAGATTAAGGAAATGAAAGAGGCTAGGTATTAAAATTTCTTGAAACCTAACTAAAATTCATCAACAGACTAAGATAGCTAGGCACCAAATTTTTTGCATGGAATTTTCAGCAACCAAGATTGATCTAATTGAGGCTCATAATTAACTTAATGAAGCTTGAAATTGAGACTAATTAGAGGTCTGAAGGTGGCTATGCAAACTCCACAAAAAAATGCAAAAATTGGCACAAAATGACTTAACTTCTTAGTAAGACCTAGTTAAGTATAATGTCAAGCATATGTGGAATTAGGAAGCAACTTAAGGGAATATGGAGCCCTTCTTTGCAAGGCCTTACAACCCTTTTTGAAAGCCACAAAATAAAGACTAAAGGAATGTACCAAAAGAGAGTACTAGCAGAAATTCAAAAAAGCAATAGAAATTAACCTCATATAGGAATTTTCTAAAGCATCAATGCATATAGTATTCCTAATTTAGGAATTTTGAGGAAAGGAGCATAAAAATAGACATAAAAGCTTTTAAGGGAACACCAAGCAAGCTGAAATTCAACATAATTGAACCAAGGAGTGAGTAGGAGCATAGGGTTTAGAGATACAAAAGAAGAAGATAAGAAAAACTTGAAAAGTTAAAGTTTATCATGCATTCATGACATTATATTCATGCTCCACATACCCTATATTTTTAGACACATGAGATAGGGCTAACTTTGGTCCTGTTTAGGCCGAGCAGACCAAGCATCCATAGGCCATACATATAGTGAGTGTCATACCCTCCAAACTTAGGCTTTTCAATTGCAATGCTATGTTTTATAAAATAAATGAATTGTTTACTAAACTATATGCCTATATTGATACAAAAACCCATAAACAAAATGATAATGTTCTGATTTCAATATATATGTGCACTTTGATGATGTTTTATGGCAATTGGTGCTTTGGCACTCAGATTATGATGTCAAGCAACCATTTGGGCAGGTGGTTGTTCTACATGTACTCATGCTATGACATTGGACCCAATCGGGTCTCAGATGCCATAGACTGTGTTAGTCTACCTAGGAGTGGCTACTCATGGTTGCAAGCTACACAATGTAGTAGCATCCGACATGGTTTCATTGATTTCATGATTTTCATGATTTTACTGCTCTTAGACATTGTCGGTTGTGCGCACTTGATCAAAGTTACTTGCTATGCTATTTATGCTATGATTCTCTATTTTGATTACCATGACATGGTTATAGTCTAAATAGCTCATTAGGGTATCGAATTGCAAAACTATGATCTGATGATTTGTGTGAATTTCCTGTACTTTTTATCTCTATTTTATGACACATATGATACATGACCACACTGGATTAGCTTATTACACACTTTCTACTAAACATTTTCATTGATGGAACAACCTTTTGTGTTTTTATTATACATTTATACATATAACATTAATACAAACTTGCTCTGTTTCTACTAGGTTTAGACTGTATGCCATTTACTAAGGACTTAAGTTCTCACCCCATTCTATTTTGCAGATCTCGATTAGACTATTTGAGCATCACCATCACCATCTGCATTCCTTGCCAGGATTCTCATAGCACCACACTTGGAGGTCAGGCAGCAAGACATTGTATCACATTTTGGGGTTGATATTGTAGTTTATGTGTCATGTGTTGGCTACAATAGTGTGATAGCCTATGTATTAGGAACTACTTAATGGTTATAGTGCTTGCATTAGAAACCCGATGTGTATTATTTTGGATACATGTGCATGACGGGTAGACTTAGACTTATACAAATTATGCCCGCTTGGCATGAATGCATGAGAATTACTATTAGGTGCATGTGGATGACTTTTTTTTTTTATGTGCACTACAAGTACCACAAATTTATTCATAGGATTATTGGTTAGGGGTTACAATAGCTATCATGTTACAAGACTTTTGATTCGGCAGTGGATGGTTGTTGCCCTACTATCATGCCTATTTAGGCAAAGAGGAAAGGTGTGATAGTTTAATTGGTATTAGAGCCAAGTTTGGGAAGATATTGGGGCTCGGGCTAAGAGAGAGCTAAGGCTTGAAACATGCATTGCATATGCATATAGTTGATGCATTTTAATCACATGAATTGTGTATATTATAGGTCAAGGTAAGTACTAGGACGGGACATGGTAGAGGTAGACCTAGCTGACTTCCTAGGATGACCACAAGCATTGCATCTTCAATAGCAATGAGGGAAGAGGCCCTCCTCAGCCACACATTGGCCCTCCTAGAGATTTACCTCCAATAGCATCAAGGGAAGAGGGCCCTTCTCAGCTACACATTGGCCATCTTGGAGATTTACCTCCAAAGAAAGCTCCCTAGCCACCAACACCCCCAATACCTCTAACTCCACTCGCGACTCCAGCACCTCCACCCATACCAGCACCCCCAATTGTTGGAGTATCACCTAAGGTAGTGATGGCTATTGCTTAGGCCATAAGGACAACCATAGCCTCTAGTTTGACTGCCCTGAGGCCTAAGCCAAAGGAGGAAAAGATAATGGAGAGCCTGAAAGTTAGAAGCCCAAGAGTTCCATGGCATGATAGATCCACTTTTAGGCGTAGTAGTGGATACAGGATATTCAGGATATTTTTGAGGTGATGCATTGCCCTACAGAATCCAACATTTCTACTTGGGATCAGCACAGCAGTGGTGGAGATTGTTCAAGGCAAGCAACTTGCTAGAAAGGTTATTCATTGGATAGAGAACAAGTAAGAATTTGACAGACAGATGCATTATGTTCATTACATGCATTTTAGAGTAATTTAAAACTTAAGGACATTATTTTATTTTTACTTGTCTACAACTTTAGTAAGGGCTAAAAGAGTGTTAAAAGACATTTAAGTGTGAGAATTATATAGTGAAAGAAAATAGGAAGAAAAATAAAGTTAGAAGTGAAAAACCCTAAGTTATGCAAGTTATTACAAATAATTAATTATAAAAACCTAAATAAATAAAATTATGGAAAATTATTAGTGACCCAACCTAATTTAAATCTTGAGTTTAGGAGATTAGAAGGGCATTAGAAGAGTTGCTTGGTGTTAGAAATGGAATTAAAACTCAAAAAGGACATAAAAGGGGATTTAGAGATAAGGAGGGGCATTTTAGTCTTTTCCCATAGGGGCCTTTTGCTGACTTAAGAGGGGCATATAAAAGCCTTCCAGCCCTCTAGAAGCTCCATTTGGTTGTGCAAGCTAGAGAGTAAAGGAATGAAAGAAAGAAAGGAGGAGGAAATAACAAAAAGAAAAGGAAAGAAATGTGAGGAATTTTTTAGAAAATTCTTGAAATTTGATTTTTGCATGAAAAATTCTTATAGATTTTGATTCTATCTTCATCTCTATTTCAATTCTTGAAGAATCAAAGAGTTTTGAACTGATTTTGTTGGTGAAAACCATGTTGGCCGAATCTATGGAGAGAAAAGAAACTTTAAGTTTGTTGATGATTTTGAAAGAAACCTGTGAGAATCATGTTTTGCCTTAGAAATTTTGTGTTTCTATGAAATTATTTTGAGGTTTTTGTGCTGATTATAGATTTGAAAACAGAATAAGAATTAGGGAGATCATGTTGGAGCAAAGAAAAGAAGGAAAAAGATAAGAAACCCTAAGAATTTTGGCTAAAAAATTGAAGTGGAGCTACATATGGTCGTGCAAGTATCTAGGGGGGTAAACCAAGTGGGACTAGGAAATGATCTTTTTTTGACTCAAATTTAGTGCTAATGAGTATACTAGGAAATGGCTAAGCCAAATGAGAAAAAAAAATGTAGGGAAAAAACTGAATTTTTAGCTCTAAAATGGGATAAACCTAAGTGGAAGGTGAGAATAAGGTGTGCAAAACTTTTTTGCAATACCTTTTGCTTAGAACATGAATTTAGGGTTTGAAATAGGCTCAAATGTAAGCCTAGTAGACAATTAGGTTGAGGGATTAGATAGTCTAAAGAGAAGAGCTAATGAGGAAACCAAATTAGAGCTTAACCTATGCAAAACCAATTAGGAAAATGAAATGGTGAAGTGTAGTAATTTTCTGTTGTAAATTTTCTGCATCCAAGTAGCTTGTTTGAGACCTTTAGGGGTTTAATGAGACTTAAATCAAGACCAATCAATAGCTTAAGAGGTGGTTAAAACAACTCAACCAGAAGAATGAAGGAAATGGCTCAGCTTAGCTTAAAAACTTTAGAAAAACTTTGCTAGATGTGATATGAGATGAGAGATTGAATTTAATGAGCAAAATTTGGAGAATTTGGAAGCTTATTTTAGGAGGCTCTATACCCCTCTCCAAGGCCACGAAATAGGGCTCAACTAGGGTTAAAGAAAAGACCAAAAGAAAGTACTAAAATAGGAAACTAAGGAAAATTAAATTGTAAATCAAATTAAAATAGATCTTATATGTTAAAGTTCATAGTTTTTCCAATGTAAGGGTCTTGGGGAATAGGTTTTGGGCCTCCTAAGAAATACTTAAGACAGCTAACGTGAAACGTAACCAAAGCCAAAGAAGTGCTAAAGGTGAAATCCTTAGAACATGGGATGATGCATTCCACCTAATTCCATTCAAGCCTGATTATGATGCATTGTCAATGTGCCTTTAGTGGTGTTGATCAGTTTTGGGAGATTATTGAAGTTCATGACTAGTTGAGAGTAAGTCAGATAATGTTGTTTTTACTGCTTGATTATATGTATACATTTTAGGGCGATCGAGTATCCAATTTGAAGTTGTTTGGGTTTAACATAGAGAGTATTGAACGATTCAAGTAAAGATGTTGATTTGTTCAAGTGTGATTCAGTGTTTTTGTTTTTTTTTTTTTGGCTTAGGGACAAGCAAACACTTAAGTATGGGGGTATTTGATAAGTCCTAAATAATTTTATTTTTTATATAATTTAATTAGGATTTATTAGATATTTTCATGCTCTATAGAGGATAATTACACTTTAATTTGTAAAATTTAATCTTTTTATTCTATTTGACAATTGAGTTTATTTGGAAGCTTATTTGGATTTTATTTTTTAATGTTTTTAGACCCATTTGGTTAGGAAAAACATATTACAGAAGTTTGAATGTTACAGCCCATGCAACCCAATTTAAGGAACAAGGTTAGCAAGTCCTAGAAGGCTCAAGGCTTGTGTCTACTTGCTCATATTCATGAGAAATCTATAGCCAATGGAAAATGGATAGCATGGTAATTACATAATGAAATTAAAAGAAATGAAATAAAGAGATAAGCAAGGCAATAAAATATAGAGTCTTGATTTGGGGGATATATAAGTCGAAATTTCAAATTCCAAGGCCTTGCTCATGGCAAGAAATTTACAGCCTCTCCAGAGTGAACAACAGGGAGAGAAAGCTACTTTTGAGCTTGAAAAAGTCTACAGTTGTTGCAACTCAGTGAAGGAAGTGTTAGTGCAATCAAATAAGGATATCAAATTTATTTTTGGTTTTTAACTTGTTATTGGATTCTAGACTCAATTTTGATTCTCTTGTTTGAATTGAATATTTAGAACAAATTTTTGTTTGATTTTTATTCTAAACATGAACTAATTCTATTATTCTGGGATTCCAATGGAACTTAAAATGTAGTTTGGATTTCTACTTATTTTTTTGATTTTGTCAAGCTTGAAAATTGTTATTCAACCTTGTGTTTAATGTATTTTAATTGCCTAACCAATTGTTGAATTAAATTAGGAATTGAATTGAATATTGGGAATGGTATATCTGATTTAGCATAAGGTTGGATAACCCTATGTTCAATTTAATTGCATGGATAATTATATGGTAGAAGTGTAGAAATCCAATCTATTGGGATGAGGAGGGAGAAAGGAAACTTTTAGGTCTAAAAATAGTCCAAACCATAGCTAACCAGATTAAATTAATTAAGGAGAGACTTAAAGCAGCACAAGACTAGTAGAAAAGTTATTCAAATCTAAAGCACAAAGATATTGTCTTTGTAGTAGGGAGACAAAATGTTTTTGAAGGTTTCTCCTTGAAAAGGAGTGTCGTAGTTCATGAAAAAAGGAAAATTAACTCCAAGGCACATTGGACCATATGAGGTAGTGGAACAAGTTGGACGAGTGGCATATCATTTAGCTTTACGTCCAGACCTTTCTCATATACGTAATATGTTCCATGTCTCCAAGTTGAGAAGACACATTCCTAACCCCTCACACGTTCTACAATCCCAACCTACTAAATTAAAGAGTGATTTATCCCATACTATAGAACCAATCCAAATATTAGGCAGAGAAGATAAGTAGTTGCATTCTCGAATGATCCCATTAATAAAAGTTACATGGAAAAACCAAGACTGGGAAGAGATTACCTAGAAAAGAGAAGATGAAATAAAAGCAAAGTATCCATATCTGTTCCAAACCATAGATAACTGAATTCCAATGATAAAATTCTTTTAAGAGGGTAGAATTGTAATATCCCAAATTAAGTTTCTATGTATGTGTGAAACATCCTCCGCCCTAACCATGAGCGTACACATGAATTTGTGCATTTCTAGCATGGCATTTTACACGACATTATATGCATCTTAATAATTTGGTCTAAGACAAAAGCATAAAAGCCTTCCTACAAATCACCCCATGATTAAGTTGTGAATTTTATTGAGAAAAAAAAATATTGAGGTAATGTGGGAGCAAAATTAAAAGGGGAAAATAAGTCAAAGAACTTAAATAAGCTAGAGTTAAGGTTATGTGGGAAAATAGATAAGTACAAGAGACTTTGTGAAAGCCTTTTTAATACATAGTATTACTAGCAACTTAGGGATAAGAACAACAATTATAATGAGTTTAAAGTGTAGGAAAGGAATTAGAAAAAATAAGTAGGTGGAAGGGACATGGAGGGGGAAAATCTTTAAGAAAAAGTGTATGTTGGACCTTTTTAACACAAGGCTTCTTGGAGAAGCCAATTTGGCTGACCTTCTTGGCTATAAAAGGGGGCTTGAGGCTTGGTTAGCATAAGGAAAGGAGGAGGAGAAAGGGAGAAAGGGAAAGAGAAAACGAAAGCTACCAAGGTGAGTTTTCTTGAATTTTTGTTCTGAAATTCTTAAATTTTGAAAGATTTGATCTATACTTATGATTAGGCTCTAGTTTGTACATACTTTTATGGTTCAATTGTGTAGTTTCATGCCTAATTAAGGGAAGGAAAGGAGGGGGAGAACCAAACCTAACTGTAAGAGAAATCCTTGTTTGGTTGAGATCTTTTATTAGTTTTGCAAGAACTCATGAATCTTTATAATTTTACTCTAAATTTCCCATAATCTCATGGACTAGTCTTGTGATTTAAGTTGGCTTGAGGGCTGAAAACAAGGTGGAAGAATCAAAACTCTAAGGGATGGTTTGAGAGAGGGAAATTAATCTAGGTTTAGAGCTTTGAGGTAAAGTTAGTTAGAAATGAATGAAAACTTGTCTTGAAGGCTTGGAGAACCCCCTTGGCCGAACCCTAGGGAGCCCTAATCCTTCTTGTTTTGAGGTAAGGTGTAAAAAAGAAATCAATTCTAGTCTAATTGTGCAAAAACTAGTAAGTTTAAGGGGGATGTTGGCCAAAATTGATATAAGATAAAATCTGATTTTTTTTTTTTTTTTTTTGAAAGTAGGATTAAGAAGTTTTAAGGAGGGCTTAAGTTGTAGCTTTAGGTGGCTAAACATAATGGGTTTAGGGGAGAACTTTTAATGGAATATACATAGTATAAAACTTAAAATTTAATGGGAGGTTGAAAAGGGGATTAAGGAACTTAGTAAGATTAAAAATATATGTATTTGATTAAGGGATTAAAATTGGCAACCAAGAGTGGACTTGAAAGGAGATTTGAATTACCAATTAGAGTGAGCACAAGCCAAGGAAATGTATCAAAATAGTGTGTTGTTAGGATGGGGAAAGGGGTATCGAACCCTAAAGATTAAACAGAAAATATAATATCATACACATGCATGCCAATGCGTTGATCGACATGTTACATAATGTTAATTTTGGCATATTTTAAATATATAGGAGAGGAGAATGGGCAAGAACAAGGTCCCGATCAGGTTTAAAAGAAAGGAAAGTAATATTTTGAGATTTTATATTATAAATGTTTTCCAAATGATTTGAGTATATTTTTTTATGAAAATGGAAGTAGATATCATAAGTTTTGAACTATTTGTTGCTTTATATTTAAAACTGTTCACTTTGATGATCTGTTAGGTAGCCACAATATATGTGGTAATTTTTACATGACTTATTACCTAATGGGGCTACACAACACCACATGCTATGTTAGATTGCTCACGGGGTGGTGTCCCATAGAGTGAGTTTCATGGCCAGTAGCATCAAACAAATCCTTTCTTTATATTTATGAAGTTATGTGGTTACTTGATTTTACGGATGCTATGGGTATGTGAGACTATAGAAATGTTTAGAATGAGTCGTTACTCTTTTACTTCCGCCATTAGCTATTTGTATGTTTTAGTTATGGTTGATCTGCAAGCTCAATGAGTGACATGCTCATGGTTTGAAACAACAGTAAAGATGGGATGATTATATGATATTGTTTATGCACTTTACTAGATGACTTTTGATTATGTATGTATGACTATGTAAAATGTTCTTTTTTCCCTGATTTTAATTGGATGGCCATTCATTGGAATGTAAATCTTACTCCCTCATTGTTATTATTTTATGGTTTAGACAATACTAGCCAATTGCAGTAGCATTGGCATCCTCTACATCAACACCTTTTGTATAGGGAGATTGGGCTTAAGTCTTGGGTCAAAAATAGGGATAGATGAGTTGATTTCTTTTATGTTGTATGGTTAGACAAAGTTATACATATTTTGGATAGAATGTATAGTTGATAATGTGAGGTTCAGAAAAATGATATTATATTTGAGGCTATGTATAGAGTGACTTCATTTCCAATATGTTGTGGTATATTATTTGATAAATTTGAGCTGAGTTTATAGGTTCAGTAGGGTGTAATATTATTTTGATAAATTTGAGCTGAGTTTATAGGTTCAGTAGGGTGTAGTAGTTGAGTGGAGTTTGGCCTTCTTTTGTGAATCCCAAACATAGAATGTTGTCAAACTATTATATTATCATACCTCGCTCAAGCTACATGGGTATGGTGAGACAAGTTGTGACCCTAGATTCTTCCCAATTGAGTTTTCTAGAATGGTTAATTATGATTTTGATTTATTTTATTAGTTTATTTTAATTTTTATTCATTATTCTTAATTTTAGTTAGTTATTTAACTAGAGTTGAATTATGTTAATTTTAGTATTTAGTAATAAATATTTGGTAAATTCTTCATGGGAACATTCCTATTTTCTTTGCTACATTATAAATTAATGTACATATATTTGCGCATTGAAAATTTGTAACAAGTTTTTGGAACTATCAAGGTATTATTTTGAAGTTTTTTTATTAATATTAATACTAAGCAAAGTCAATTCTAATGCAATTTGTATTTTATTTTATTTTTCTAGATTCCTTAACTCAAGGAAGGAATGAGTGGTTCTATTTTCTTTTTAGTTTATATTCATTGTTCTGCACTTATTTTTCTATTAGTAATTGAAATATAATATCCAATAATTTCCATTTTGAAATTTAAAGTTCAATTCTTAAGTATTTATATTCATTAGGTAATGGTAAACTTCTTTTTTAACTTCAGCTTTTTTACAAAAAGAAGCTCAAGTGTTTAGTTCAATTTTTTTATATATATAATTTTTCTCATTCAATTTCTTTATTCTTTCTAAATCTACTTTTTAGTTTTACCAAGTGAAACTTATTTAGAATGGGTAGGTGTGTGTGAGAAGCTTTTTCAATTGAGGTTTCCCATGTACAAGATAATATATAAAACCTAAGCTAGGTGATAAATAGTTGAGTGATTCGTCACATTGTAACCTAAATTTGGTAACGAAGAGAAAATATAAAAAAAGGACAGATCTTATTCTCCAGTAAATGTATAAAAATAAAAAAAATTACATTGTAAAAATATGATATATATTATAGTCATTTTTGAACTTTAATACCAAATATTTACACTTTTTTTCATATAAGTATTTAACTTTTTAATTTCTTCATTTTATTATTAAATTAGCCTTCATGCTTAGAAATTTAATCATTTGATATATAATATAAATAATTTAATAAATTATTATACATAATATTCAATTTAGTACAGTTTTTGTCAAATTATAATTTTATAAAATCAAAATCATGCCAAATATTCAGTACGGTGTTAGTTAACACTAAAACCTTAATTTTTCTTTTAAAAAAAAATTAACTTTTAGTGCGATTTAATTTGGTATAGTTTTGAAAACCACCAACACCCTTACTTGTTCGGTAAGTGTTTTAGGGTGTTTTGTGCAGGTAAAATGACAAAAAAGTAGGTGCAATTCAATTTCTAGTGTTTCCTTGGATTGAATTTTGAGTTTGGTGTGCTGCGGTAGGTTTTGGCACACTATGGTGCACTACATACAGCAAACATATGTCAAGATTTAGAGTGCACTATGCTGCAATAGTTTTTAGCATGTTGCATGCCACAGGTGATTTCGAGTTGACGGGGTCAAAGCAAACCCGTAGAGAGAGAGGGAGAGACTCCAAATGTAAAACCTAGCAGCTAAAAGCTACTTTAGCACAAATTGTGGCGAGGTTAAAAAACCTCACTAGTGCACAAGTAGCCAAAAGACCACCTTGATTGGCTAGGCCAAGGATAAATCAAACCTTTAAATAGAGGATATTAGATTAAGCACTACTTAACAAAATAATTTTATAACTCCAAAACAACTTGACTTACAAAGGAGACTTAATGGCCTTTTATAGGCTTGAGAGGAATGGACTATTTCCTTCCTTTCCAATGTGGACAAATACAAGAAATAATCCCCTATCTAATAGAAAAATAAAATAAAATAATAATACAAAACTAATAAAGCTTAGCTCCTACTTCACTCTCCCCTAGTTGAAGAAGACTTGTCCTCAAGGCTAAACTGCTCCTCATGCTCACCACAGTATGGAGAAAGATCTACAATATTGATAGTAGTTGAAACTCCGTATTCTCTGGGTAGTTCAATCTTGTAAGTATTATCATTAATTTTCTTCAATACTCGAAATAGACCATCTGCACTAGCAAATAGTTTTGTCCGAGAACTGGGAAAACGTTCTTTCCTTAAGTGAATCCAAACTAGATCTCCCTCATTAAAACTACCGGGTCTTTTGTGCTTATTGGCCTTCTTTTCATACTAGATAGTTTGGCGAATGATCTTATTGCAAACTTCTTCATGTAACTTCTTAATCTACTTGGCACATTCTTCTGCATTTGCACTGAATTCATGAGTAGTAGGCAATAGAAGGAGATCCACAGGACTAAGTGGGTGTTTTCCATAAACTACTTCAAATGGGCTTTTTCCTATGGTTTGACTAGTAGAATTATTGTATGAGAACTCTGCTTGGGTCAACACAAGATCTTATTGACGGACATCTTTGCCCACGAAGCATCGTAATAAATTCCCAAACTTTTGTTGACTACTTCAGTTTGACCATCAGTTTAAGGATGACTTGTGGAGCTAAACTGTAAATGAGTTCCCATCTTCCTCTAAAAGTTTGCCAAAAATGACTTAGGAACTTCACATCTTGATCAGAAGTGATGGTTTTTGGAATTCCATGAAGACGCTCAATTTCTTTGAAGTATAAATTAGCAATGTAAGAAACATCATCTGTGTTGCAGCATGGGATGAAATGGGCCATTTTGGAGAATCTATCAGCAACCACTATCACAGAGTCCTTTTGCCATTGGGTCTTAGGTAATCCCAAAATAAAATCCATTCTCACATCTTCCTAAGGAACATTAGGGATCGGCAATGGTTTGTACAAACTAGTGTTTTGATTTCCAAGTTTAGCAACATGACAAATGCGACACCTTTGGATATGTCGAATGATGTCTCGCCCCATCTTTGGCCAGTAACATTCTCTTTCACAAGAGCTAAAGTCTTGTCTCTTCCAAAGTGTCCAGCTAATCCTCCATCATGAGTTTCCCAAATAATGGATGAACGTAAAGAACATTGAGGAATGCACAGTTGGTTACCTTTAAAGAGAAATCCTTCTTGCTGATAAAATTGTTGATGAGGGCCTTGGGAACTGAGATGCCATATTTCTCCAAAATCAAAATTGTTGTCGTATAGCTCCTTTATAATTTCAAACCCAATGACCTTCATTTGTAAGCTAGAGAGTAGAATAATACGACGACTTAAAGCATTAGCTACCTTATTTTGAATGCCCGATTTATGTTTAAGAAGGCATGGAAAAGCCTGAAGAAACTCACTCCAAGCTGCATGGCAGTGATTGAGCTTTTGTTGGGAGTTGAGATGCTTGAAAGCTTCATGATCGGAGTATAAGATGAATTCTTTGGGTAATAAATATTGGCTCTAATAAGTCAAGGCTCGAACGATGGCATAAAACTCTTTATCATAAATTGAATATTTCAACTTAGCATCATTGAGTTTCTCACTGAAAAAAGCAATTGATTGTCCTTCTTGAGAAAGAACAGCACCAATACCTACATTAAAAGCTTCACAATCAACCTTAAACACTTTATCAAAGTTAGGCAAAGCAAGTATATGAGTTTAGTTATCATTTCTTTGAATTCTTCAAAACTCCGTTGTGCCTTCGTATTCTAAGTGAAACTATCTCTTTTGAGACATTCAGTAAATGGTGCAAAAATAGAGCTAAAATCCCTGATAAATCGTCGATAAATTGAAGCCAAGTCATGAAAACTTCTCACATCATGAAGTGTTTTTAGAGTTGGCCAATTAACAATAGCATCAACATTGTTTTGGTCCATTTCAATTCCTTGACTAGAAATAACATATCCTAAAAAGATGACTTCACTAGTCAAGAACTCACACTTTTTCAAATTGGCGAAAAGCTTTTGCTCCCCAAGTACTTCAAAAATTTGATAAAAATGCTTCAAGTGGTCTTCACGACTTTGGCTATACACCAAAATATTATCAAAATATACTACAACAATTCCAATAAAGAGACGAAATACCTGGTTCATAAGGCACATAAATGTGCTGGGCGCATTGGAAAGACCAAATGCCATAATTGTCCATTTATACAAGCCATCGTGAGTCTTAAAAGTTGTCTTCCATTTATCTCTAGGTCGCATTCAGATTTGATGATATCCACTACGTAGATCAATTTTGAAGAATATGATAGCACCATGTAGTTGATCAAGTAAATTATCAAGATGAGGAATCGAAAAGCAACACTTGATGGTGATCTTGATCACAGCACGACTGTCTATACACATACACCATGTTCCATCTTTCTTGGGCACTAATAAAGTAGGAACAATACATAGGCTAACACTTTCTTTGACTAAGCCCTTTTTCCAAAAGTTGTTTGACTTAATGCTGTAACTCCTCATGTTCTTTTAAACTCATGCGATAAGCTGGTTTATTTGGAATTATAGAGCCAGGGAAAAAATCAATAGCATGTTGAATATCCCTCATTAGTGGTAAACCATGAGGTATTTCCTCTAGTATAACATCAATAAATTTCTTAAGCAAAGGCTTGACAGCATCAGGTAGGAGAGAAGTTACTTCATTTTCTTCACAAAATAATAAAATGCATACCTGATTTGTCGCCTGGTAAGCCCTTTTGATATTAGACTTAGTGATGAATGTTTCTTTTTCCTCTGGCTTCATCAAATGATCTTCTAGCCCTAGTGGTGCTAGTACAATCTTCACTCTATCTTTAGTGAAAGAGTATGTGTTCTTGTACCCATCATGGCAAGCTCGATAGTCAAATTGCCATGGGCGTCCAAGCAGCAGGTGACAAGCATCCATTGGAATGACATCACACTAGACTTCATCATCATATTTATTACCAATAGAGAATTGAACACAACAACATTTGGATACCTTCACTTCATTAGCCTTTCTCAGTCATTGTAAGTTGTAAGGTTGAGGGTGTACTATGGTTGGAAGCTTCAACTTTTCCACTATGTAGTTTGTAACTACATTCTCACAACTTCCACTGTCAATGATTATGTTGCACACCTTTCCCTTTGACGTGCATCTTGTGTGGAAAATATTGTGTTGGAGTCAACTTTCATCTTCAGTCATCATGGCTGTATTAGGGTTGCAACGTACCACAAGGAAATCTCCACAATCGACAGGGACCTCTTCGATCTCAGCTTCACTGAGCACTCCAAAGTCTTTGTTTGTATATACCTCATTAGATCCTTCAATAATTTCTTCTTCAACAAGCGAGATTATTCTTCTGTTTGGACAATCAGAAGTGATATGCCCAAAACCTTGACATTTAAAACATTTTCTAGCACTAGTATTACTAGTGCGACTAGAGCTAGCTTCTTTATTATTCCTGTTAAAGGATTTTTGGAGGAGATACCTTGGAAGGAGCTGAAGCTGCTTGATAAGTTGAACTTTGCCTTTCATGACTAGGAAGGGTCTCTTTTTACTTGAGCAGGTGGTTGGTTGCCTTCTTTGATTGTTGCTTTTCGACTTTTAAAGCTAGTCGAATCACATTGTTCAAGCTCCAATAGGGTTGAACTTGTACAATGTCAGCAATTTCAACATTAAGTCCTTTAAGGAAGCGAGCAATAGTTTGTTCTTCTAACTCATGAATATCACATTTCATGAGAAATTGCTCAAATTCCAATGCATAATCTTCCATAGTCATATTGTTCTGCTTCAAATTATGAAACTTGACAAACATATCTTGTTGATAGTGTTCAGGAAGAAACTTACGTGTAAACTCTCGTCACATTTTATCCCAAGATTGGACCTTGTAGCAACTTTCTCGCTCTCTTTGTCGCTTGAGATTCTCCCACCAAATAAAGGCATGCTTCTTGAGTTTGATAGCAACAAGCTTCATGTGTTTGTCGTTAGGAATGTCTTTAAGATCAAACTCTCTCCACAATATGAAGCCAGTCAATGAAATCATCAGGTTGGAGTCTTCCTTCAAATTCTGGGATGTCAACTTTAATACCTAGCTCTTTAAATTCTTGATTAGGATGATGTCTTGGTCCTAAGTGATATCTTAAGGCTCCTTTTTCTGAACCAAGAAGATGAAAGGGGTTAATGTCCTTCCCATTGTTGGAACTACTTCAATCATCCTTATCTTGTTGATTTTGAGAAGTCATAAGTGTTGCAAGCTTTTCTTGAAGATCTCAAACTTGTTGGCAAAGTTATTCAATCTTGATATCTTGGAGACTTCATTGGCGAATATTTTGGCATCTTGGTGGCATGTCAGGTATTAGTTGAGACGAGGATGTGGTGGGTGATTGGGTGATGAAACAAGGGTAATAAGGCAACAAGAAAAGAGGGCTACAGTAACGATAATTAAATTAAGCAACTAATGTCTAGTCAAAATAATAACCAAATGAAAAGGCTAAAATAGTTGTCAAACAGTAGTGCTAAAATAATTATCAGAAGAAAAGGATGATGGATTACTAAGAAAGTAGAGAATTACAAGAATAAGAAAGTAAAAGAAATACTAAGATATGGAAGAAAGGATAAGGAATTACAAGAATAGGAAAATAATAGGAGGCCAAGAAATTACAAAGACAAGTAAAAAAGGAATTACAAAGGCAAAAGGAATGACAAGAGTAGGAAAGTAACAGGAAGCTAAGAAATTATTAAGGCAAGTAATAAGGAATTACAAAGGCAAAAAAAAGTAAAGGAAAGGATGAAAAATTACCAAGACAGGAGACTTTACTCTGATACCAACATGATGCCAAGTTGACGGGGTCAAAGCAAACCATAGAGAGAAAGACTCCAAACATAAAAACTAACAGCTAAAAGCTACTTTAACACAAATTGTGGCGAGGTTAAAAAATCTCACTATTGCACAAGTAGTTAAAAGACCACCTTGGTTGACTAGGCCAAGGATAACTCAAACCTCTAAATAGAGGATTTTAGATTAAGCACTGCTTAATCAAATAAATTTATAATTCTAAAACAACTTGACTTACAAAAGAGACTTAATGGCCTTTTATAGGCTTGAGAGGAAGGGACTACTTCCTTCCTTTCTAATACGAGACAAATGCAAGAAACAATCCCTTATCTAATAAAAATATAAAATAAAATAAAATAATAATACAAAACTAATAAAGCTTAGCTCTTACTTCACAGGGATAGAGGGACAAGCTATAGTGAGCTACGAACTGCCATAGTGCAACAAAAAATTTAAAAAAAAAAATTTAAAATCTAAAAGAAAGCATAATGTAGTAGGCAATAGCGAGCTACTAGCTGGCTATAATACAATAATTTAAAAAAAAAAGTTGAACCCCAAAGACGTAGCTTTTCTTCCTCTTTTTCCAGCCTGTTATATCGCCCAACCCCGATGCCTAATATTCTGCCGATCACCACCTACAACTTTTCCCTTGGCAGCCAACCAAATCTCCTTTCCACTTGCGATCACTCCTTTACCTTTCCCTCAAAAATTTCTGTCGTTCCATCTCCTTACTAGAACACCCATTTTATCCACCCCATCTCTCATATGCTAGTGCCTTTCAATATTGACTTTAACAACAGCAAGAATGGCAAGGAGTAATGAAGGAAGTTCTCTTGTTTTCTTTTTCTCTATTTGTTTTAAGTTTGTTATTTTCTTCTTTATATTTTGGCTATTATCTGTTTTTATGGGAAAAAATTGGAGGCATTGCTCAAATTAAATGTGGGGGGGTTATTTTGTGATCTCTGTGTTAAATCCTTTTTAACTTATAAGCTATTACCCTTTTATTGATGAAATTGTATATGTAATCAAAGCACTAGTTGGAGTTTATCTTGCGAAATTCTTGTGTTGTCTCATAATCATTAGCAACCAAGAAAGTTGAGGTGCTGTTACAGGAACATAAGAGCTTTGCTATGCAACACACATATTTCGTGTTATTTCTCATATTGTGCATCCATTACTTATTAATCCAAAAACCTTTTTGCATATGTGAGAAACAGGTTAGGGTTTCTTTTTGTCTAATCTCTTAAAGGCCTATTTTTGTGTTTGATTATGAGATAACAATAGATCATGAATTGAATGCTATTAAGGTTCTAAGTATGAATGCCCAAGTTGTCTTGAACTTCTCTTACAAATTGATTAAACCTAGTTATGTACTTGTGGTGTTATTCATGCCTTGGATTAACTCTAGTTAGTAGACTTGAGGGATGCTTTATTTCCTAATTCCTTGGCCCAACTAGACCAAGAGTCATTAGTTGAATGCTTGTTGCAAGGGTTGCCCTTAGGATAGGACATTTAGAGCCAACCATGAATTAAAAAAAAAGTAGAAATAAATAAGGGCCTTCAATTGAGTATGATTGTTATTAATAGATCTTTTGTGCTTCCATATTATGTAAATTGAGTTATTGGTATCTCATCAGAACACAATTCGCCATTTGTAGACCATTCCATCTAATTCCATTCAAGTCTGGGTCTGATGCATTGTTTATATGTGCTTTTAATGGTGTTGATCAGTTTCCGTAGAATTGTTGAAGTTCATGACTGATTTAGACTGAGTGAGAAAACCTTATTTTACTACTTGATTACATGCATTTCTGGTTGATCGGGTATTTAGTTTGTGATTGTTTAGGTTTAACATAGGCAGTCTTGAGTGATTCTAGCTAAGTTGTTTATTTGTTCAATATGTTCTCTTTGCTTAAAGAGAAACGAACGCTCAAGTGGTGTATTTTATTAGTCCTAAATAGTTTTAATTCTTAATATAATTTAATTGAAATTTATTAGGTATTTTCATGTCTTATCCATTTGTAAATTTTATTCTTTTTATTCTATTTGAGAATTGGGATTATTTGGGTTTTCTTTTTCAATTTTGTAATTAAAAGGATTTCAGGTAAATTTAGTTAGGAAAACCCATCATAGAAGTTTGAATGTTGTTGCCCATAACAACTTGAATTTCAGGAACAGGGTCAGCTCGTTCTAAAAGGCTCAAAGCCTGTCTCTACAAGCCCATATTATGAGAAATCTTTAACCGAGGGAAAAATGATATAATGATAATTATATAATAAAATAAAAAGAAAAGAGATAAAGAGATAAGGGAAGAGATAAAGTTGAAGAGAAAGTCTTGATTTGGGGGGATATATAAGCTGAAATTTCTGATTGTAGGTTATTATTCATAGGAGGAATTTCATAGCTGTCTAGGGAGAGAAGAACGAGGAGAAAAAGTTGCTTTTGAGTTTGAAAAAATTAAAAGTTGCTACAACTTAGGGAAGGAAGAATTAGCACAATTGGATCAAGACTATCAGATTTGCTTTTAGTCTTTAATTTGTTATTGGATCCTAGACTCAATTTTTATACTTTTGTTTGGATTGAATGTTTATAATAAATTTATGCTTGATTTTTATTTTAAACATAAACTAATTCGGTAGTTCGAGGATTCTAATGAAATTTAACATGCAGTGGAGATTTTTTATTTGTTTTTCTAATTTTATCAAGCTTGTTGTGGATTATTTATTCAACCTAATATCTAATGCTTTTCAATAATTTGGCCAACATTTGAATTGATTTTAGAATCAAATTGATATTCCAGAAAGATATATTTAATTTAGCCTAGGGTTGAATAGCTTATATTCGATTTAATTACATAAATAATTAAATTGATTTGTGTACATGACAAGAATATACTTATCCAACTTGGTTAGCCAAATTGGAATCTAGATTTAATGAATCTATTTATTTTCAAATTATATAGGAATAAATTAGGTATATCTATAATATTTTTGAAAAAAATTATAAATAACTTAGAATTCCTTGTTAATAATTACAACTTATTTATAAATCAAAAAAATATTGAAAGAATTTCAAATAAAGTGTTAAGGGAAGTTGAGATTTCAAATAAAGTGTTAAGGGAAGTTGAGACACTAAATTTTTCCCAATTGAATTCTCTAGAACTATTAATTGTGATTTTTAATTACTTTTATTAGTTCTTTTTAATTTTTATTCATTATTTTTAATTTTAATTGGTTATTTGGATAGAGTTGAATTGTGTAAATTATAATACTTTTCAATTACTTCCTTGTGGAAACAATCCTAATTTTGCTATTATATTACAAATTACCATACATATATTTACGTGTTGAAAATAGGTAACGGGTAGGCAAGTTATAAACCTCAAATAAAGTCCTTTGAAGGAATCTTAGGTGAGGCCTTTTAACTTTGTCTAAAAAACAAGGATTTCATTTTAGAGGAAGATGAAGAAATGAAAATAAAGATTAAGAGAAACAACAATAAATGAACAAAACAATGGAAATAAGGTTACAATTTGACCCATATTATGCTGATACAAATTAAACCTTAAATAATTAAAGTTAATACTTCATACACAATAAAAGAATAAAGACTAAATACCTAAATGCAATATCCCAAACCCAGGGCCCGTGCATGTGTTACATCTCCACCTTAGCCACATGCATATACATGAATTTCTGCATCTCTAGCATGGCATCCTATAAATGACATTACAAGTATCTCAATAACTTGGTTTAAGATAAAAAGCCTAAAAGTCTTCCCACAAATGATCTTGTAGTTAAGTTGTGAATCTTATGGAGGAAAACAATTTGAATTAAGGTAATGTGGGAGCAAAAATAGACGGGGGGAAATAAGCCAAATAATTTAAATAAACTAGAGTTAGGGTTATGTGAAACAAAACAGTTGAGTATGCCAAGTTTGGTGTAATTTTCTAAATGTACGGTGTCATTAGTGATCTAAGGGACATAAAGGGCATTAATATGAAGTTCCAAAGCTAAGCAAGGGATTAGGGGAAGTTAAGTAGGAGGAGGACACAAAGGGAAGAAATTAGTAAGTAAAAAGGGATTTTGGACTTTTCATGAGAACTTATGCCTTAAGTGCTTGGTTGACCAAAGGCTTGGAGGAAAGAGGGAAAAGCAAATAGGTGCCAAGGGAGAAGAGAAAAGAGAGAAACCAAACCTAAACCTAAGGTAATTGAGTTGATTTTTATTAATTTGGAGCAAATTGAAGCATGTTTATGAATAATCCTTAGTTTCTCTACAATTCTGTGGTTTAATTTTTAAGTCTAAACTTGATTATGGGGAGGAGTAGGGGGAGAACCAAATGCTCAAAACCCTAACTGACCTATTGATTTTGCTTAGTTTAGTATAATTTTGCATTATTTGGTGTATGTCCATAGTTAATCCTTGGTTTCTCCTCAAATCAATGGTTTGGTTGTCAAAATTCGAGCTCAAATGAGTGAAAAAATGGGGAAAGGGAGAACCGAAACACTAAAAGATTGTTTAGGAGAGATAAATTAACATAAAGGTTTTAGATTTAGAATTTGGAAGTGAAGCTAGCAAGAAATGAGTGAAATCTTGTCTTGAAAGCTTAAAAAACCCCGTGGCTGAATCCTCCTAGGCTCTAATCCTTTTCACCTTAAGGCAAGGGGTTTGAAACCTTAATTGTGCAAAAACTAATGAAATTTTTTTTCTTTTTGGGCAGGGGGGCTGTTGACCGAAATTAATATAAGATGAAATATGAAAATTTGGAAGTTGGATTAAGAAGCTTAAATGTGGTTGGAAGGGGGCTTAAATTGTAGCCAAAGGTGACCAAAAATAATGAGTTTAAGGGAAAACTTTTAATTGGATGTAAATAATATAAATTTGAAATTTTAATGGGAGATTAAGGGGAAGATCAAGAAACTCCACAAAGTTAAAAATATATGTATTTGATTAAGGATTAAAATATGTTACCAAGGGTGGACTTGAAAGGGGTTTTGAATTGGCAATTAGAATGAGCACAACCAAAGAAATGCATCGAAGTAGTGTGATGCTAGGATGGGGAGAAGGGTCCCAAACCCTAAAGATTAAACATAAAAGATAATATCGTGTACGTGCATATTATGCATTCATCAACACATTACATAATTTTAATTTTGATATATTCTTAACATATAGAAAAAGAGAATAGGTAAGAATAAGGTTTCGATCAGGTAGGTCTTGAGAGTATTTATTAAATGTGATATTGGCAAGTAATCTTCCCTCTAACCTCAGTATGTTTTAAAGGAAGAAAAGCAATGCTTTGAGATTTCAAGTTATAAATGTTTTTCAAATGATTTGGCTATAATTTTTTTTTTTATGTGAAAATGGAAATTGGAATCATGAATTTTGAACTATATGTTGCTTTATTTTAAATGTACCATTCATCTGAATGATTTATTGGACAGCCACAATATATTTGCTAGTTCTACATGACTTATTGTCTAGTGAAACTACACAACACTAAATGTTTTGTTAGATTGCCCATGGAGGGTGTCCCATGGAGTGAGTTTCGTAGCTAGTTGCACCTAACAGATCCTTCCTTTATAGTCGTGGAATTATATGGTTATTTGGTTTTATGGGTATGTCTATGTGCACATGAGACTATGAAAATATTTAAAATAAGCCACTACTCTTTTCCTTCCACCATTTTGTTGGTGGTATGTTTTAGCTATGATTAAGTCTGCAAACTCAATGGATGAAATGATTATAATTTGAAAACAAAGATGAATGTGCAATGATTATATAATATTGTTTATGCAATTTACTAAATGACATTTTTCTTATGAAGAAAAATATACGTATGTCTATATAATAATGTTCTTGTTTCCTTAACCTTAGTTAGATGACTATTTAGTGGGACGTGAGTCTCATCCCCTTATTCTTATTATTTTCTAGAATTAGATTATGTTAGCTAGTTGTAGTGGTATTTGCACCATTTGTATTAGTGTCTCCTGAATAGCAAAGTTGAGCTTGAGTTCTGGTCAATAAATAGGAATAGATGTTTTGAGGTTATCTATAGCGTGATTTGCTCCTAGTATGTAGTGATATATATTATTTTTGATAAATGTGATTTAAGTTTACAAGTTTAATAAGGTGTAATAGTTGAATATAATTTTGTCCTTTTTTTATAAATTTCAGGTATAAAAAATTGTCAAACTCTATTTCACCGTCATGTCTTGTTTAAATTACAAGAATGAGATGTGATACTAATTTTACTACTAGACCTGTGTTACTAGAAAGAGAAGGCACTCACGTCCATTACAAGTTCCTAGCATGAATGCTCCATCTTTTCCAACACAAGGAATGCCTGCTACTAATACTATTCCTAACGAGAATGTTGATAAATTGAATATATTTGGGTTGATGAATCTGCCTTTTCTCTCTTGAAATGTTAACATTGCCATTTTATATTGTCTCAGCTCGTCGGTTATCCTCCCTAGACTAGCATCACCATTGTGGCAAGTCTAGTTCTGATGATTGCGCTCCGGTCAAGTCAGAAAACATGCAAGTCCATCACCACGGTTGTCGATGACATTTTTGAGGGAATTTATCCAA
This sequence comes from Thlaspi arvense, assembly GCA_911865555.2. Classification (NCBI taxonomy): domain Eukaryota; kingdom Viridiplantae; phylum Streptophyta; class Magnoliopsida; order Brassicales; family Brassicaceae; genus Thlaspi; species Thlaspi arvense. The sequence continues at coordinate 86,477 of CAJVSB020000876.1, read as the reverse complement.
TTATGCTAAAAATGATGCTACTCTTGCTAAAATTTAGAATCCATTGGGCCATCAGATCAAGGGGTCGTTGTTCTAGATAACTAATTGTTCAAAACTGATTTGATCTTAGGGTATAACCCAGTTCGAATGCTGGAAGTTCAAACTAATAAGTATACCGTAGATCCCGCTCGACAAGGCTTGCTCTTTCTCGACCTGCCTTGTGAAAAATATTATGATAAACAGGTTCAAAAGTTTCAACACCGTACAGCAAGTTTTCCACGCAAATCACATGCAGTCACATACAGCTCATGACACAAAGTTCTGTCATCTCCAATGCATAAAAAGGATATTTTTTTCTTTTATCTTTCTTTATTATATATATATATATATATTGGAATAATTTCTAAAAAAGAAAATTTATAAATAATATTTACCCTTAAGACTAGAAGTAAAAATATTTCCAAAAAAGTCCATATCTAAAAAATTACCCACTTAAGGTAATTTGTATATCCAAAATGCCCTTCAATTTCGAGTATGTTTTGGGTATAACAAATCAGTGACTGAAAAATAACAAATATAAAACTGTAAAAAACAGATGCATGATTGTAACAGAACGGATTACTGAAAAATCTGTTACTACTCTTGTAGATACCAGCTTTTATTTTTTTAATTTTAGGTGTGTTTTGTGTATAATTAGATTAAAGTTAAAATATGAAAGTTTTAACTCCTTCTCTTAGCTTTGCAAAGAATTTTAAATTGCTCAAATCCGAGTTTTCTAACTCAAGATATGATATTTTTACCAAAAAATAGTCTTGCTAAGAGTTGTTTTTGCTAAAAATTTCGGTAGTTTCTGTTTCTTTAATTTTGGGTGTGTTTTGTGCATAATTAGATCAAAATAAATACATTAAAGTTGTAGTTCCTTTTCTTAACTTTTCAAGGAATATTGAATTGCCCAAATCCAAGTTTTCTAGCTCGAGATATATATTTTTACCGAAACTGGTCCTGTTAAGAACTGTTTTTGCTAAATATTTCAGTAGCATCAGTTTCGGTAAAAATTCATATCTTAAGTTAGAAAAGTCGGATTTGAACAATTCAAAATTCCTTAGAAAGCTAAGAGAATGAGTTACAATTTTTATGTTTTGATCTCAGTCTAATTCAGCCCGAAAAGACCCTTGAAAATGAGCCAAAATGCAGCTGAAATTTTTGCAGCAGTGATAGTTTTACTGCTTGTTGCTGTTTTGGAGAAAATGTCATAACTTAGGATGCAAATTTCTGATTGAGCTTATTCTTGAAGCATTGGAAAGCTAAAAGAAAGAGTTTCAACTTTTATATCTAAATCTTGATCCAATTCTGTATAGAAGGTACTCAAAATTGAATAAATAGAATACAGAATGATACAGAGAAGCAACAGATGGAGCCATGTAACGAGACAGATTCCCGTTTGTAAAGTAACAGATGGAGGCTCGTAACGAACATGTTCCCTTCTATAAAATAATAAATAGAGGACTGTAACTAGACAAGTTCTACTATGTAAAACAACAAATGTAGGTCTGTAACAAGTTCCCTTTTGTAAAATAACAGATGGAGGCTTGTAACGAGATAGGTTTTCGTTTGTAAAACTACAGATGGATGCCTGTAACGAGATAGGTTCCCGTATGTAAAATAACAAATAGAAGCCTATAACGACACAGGTTCAACTCTGTAACACAACAGATGGAGTTCTGTAACGAGATAGAGTTAATCTGTAAAATAACAGATACAGCCATGTAACGAGACAGTTCCCATTTGTAAAATAACAGCTAGAGGCTTGTCACGAGACAGGATAGAGGCCTATAATGAGATATCTCCCATCTGTAAAACAACAGATAGAGGTAAGCAACCGGACAGGTACCAATCTATAAAATAGCAGATGGAGGCATATAAAGAGATAGGTTACATTCAATAAAAACAACAGATGGAGGCATATAAACAGATGTAGGTTTGAAAACAAATAGGTTAACCTTTGAAAAATAACAGATGTAATGAGGGAGGTTACCATCTGTAAGACAACAAATTAAGGCATATAAAGGGACAGATTGCATCAGTAAAACAATAGATAGAAGCATGTAAAGAGACATGTTACATTTAGTAGAATAATAGATGGAGGATTGTAAACAGATAGTTTCCCTTTTAACAAATAACAGCTGTAAGGAGGGATGTTCCCAGCTGTTAAACAATAGATGATGGCATATAAAGGGACAAGTTCTATCTGTAAAATAACAAATGGAAGCATGTAAGAGGAAATGTTCAATCTGTAAAATAACAGATGGAAGCATGTAAAGAGACAGGTTTCATCTGTAAAAGAACAGCTAGAGCTTGTAACGGGACTGGTTCATAGCCGTAAAATAGCAGATGAAGGCATATAACAAGATAAGTTCTCATCCGTAAAATAACAGATGAAGTATGTAACGAGACAGATTCCTAACTGTAAAACAGCAGGTGAATGTATAAGAGACAGGTTCCCAGCTGTAAAACAACAAATAAAGCATGTAACGGGACAGGTTTCATCTGTAAAACAATAGCTGGAGGTTGTAATGCAACAGTAGAACAACAGATGAAGGCATATAACAAGAACAATTCTCATCCATAGAATAATGAGATAAGTTATACCTATAAAATAACAGATGTAGCCATGTAATGAGATAGGTTACATTTAGTAGAATAACGGATGGAGGATTGTAAGTAGACAGGTTCCACTCTGCAACATAACAGATGTAAGACATGTAATGAGATAGGTTATATCTGTAAAATAACTGATGTAGCCATGTAAGGAGACAGGCTGCCATCTGTAAAATAACAGCCAGAGTTTATAACGAGAAAGGTTCCCATCTATAAAATAATAGATGAAGGCATATAACGAGAACGGTTCCCATCCCTAAAATAAGAGATGAAGCTTTTAACGAGATAGGCTATATCTATAAAATAATATATGTAGCCATGTAATGAGGCAGGTTCCCACTTGTAAAATAACAGCCGGGGGCTTGTCAGGAGATAAGGTCCCTTTTGTAGAATAACAGATGGACTATTGTAATGAGATATCTCCCATTTGTAAAACTACAGATGGAGGTCAGCAACTGGACAGATACCAAACTATAAAATAGAAGATGAAGGTATGCAATGAGACAAGTTATATTCAATAAAATAATAGATGGAGGATTGTAACCAGACAGCTTCCCTTTTACAATATCACAAATGTAAGACATGTAACAAGAAAGGTTCTATCTGTAAAATAACTAATGTATTCATGTAACGAGACAGGTTGCAATTTGTAAAATAACAGCTCGAGCTTGTAACAAGACCAGATACTAGCTGTAAAACAACAGATCAAGCTAAATAACAAGATAAGTTCTCAGCTGTAAAACAACAAATGAAGGTATATAACGAGACAGGTTTCCATCTGTAAAATAACATACGAGGCATATAACGAGACAGGTTGTATCTGTAAAATAACAGCTGGATTTTTCCAAGCATCAATATTTTTGGAAAGTGTATAAGCGACTAAGAAATATCAGACATATGACCGTAAGACAACAGATAGACGAATATAAAGATGGATGCCAAGTGTATAATTACTTATATTGATTGTAAAGACACAGATGCATAAATGTAAAATAAATACTTTATTATTATAAATTTATGAAGAAAAGTTTTTAAAAAGATAGATAACCCCCAGCCCATCTGTATTATTACACTTTTTTTTCTCTTTTTTCATCAATATTGCATTTGTTATTTCAGACAACGATCTGCTATTTTCCATTCACTCATATGTTATTTTACAATCATGAATCTGTAAATGCACACCATGAATGTGTAGCTGTATAATTACAGTTCAAGATGACATGGCAACGACTCGGAATGCATCTGCGATCTTGCACCTCTTCTGATTGTAATATCTGTTCTACAAATGCATTTTTAGTTCGTCCCTAGCGCAAAGTTACCCGTTTCTTTATAATTGTCTATCTAAATTTTATAGTTCCTCACCTGTGTTACTACAATCGTGAACTGAAAGTTCACAATAATCCAGTTGTCTCATTATAATTGATGAGCTGATCACAATATTTTCATATGCTTACAGCATTGCACACATGTGTTGGGAGTGCAAGAGCCAAATTGCACACAAAACCATGCAATATAGCCAAATTCCCCCATCAATCGATCGCGCAAAAGAAGCAGAGGAGGCAAACAGTTGCGTGCAAACATCATGCAACTAGTAATCTTCCAACAACTGACATCTCGACCCTTGTCCGGTCACTAGCCACCGAACACAGATATTGTGTTGACTGACCGGCTCACCTTTGCCATCCGAGCGCGAGCAGCCGATCACCATTGTTGCTGACCTCTATCTACCTTCGATATTATACGTAAGTATTTGCACATATACAAATGGCCACATGAGTTTTTGTTAGTGGTTAGCAGTTTTCTTCGTACAAATGTATGTTTTCCTACAATCACAGAGGCGTGTGCTTACTGTTCCTTTCCTTTTTGGCTATACAACATGAGGCCTAAAGGAAGCAAGAGATAAAGGAGATGGAATAGAGGAAGTCGGAAAGAAGGCAGGGGTAGGAGAAGTAGAAGCAATGGTTGAAGAGAGAAGACAAGAAGAGACTATAACGGGACAGGAAAGGAAAAACATGAAGGAGATAAAAATATTGGAGGACAAGGAAAAGAAAGAGACAAATCCGATGAAAACATGGCATGACAAAGAGAGAAAAAAGGTGAATGAGATGAAAATATAGCATGACAAGGCCAAGGAAAAGATGGAGGAGATAAAAATTTAGCATGCAAAAGGATAAGGGAAAGATAGGGGCTAAGAGGAAGGAAAAGCCTGACAAGGAAAAAAAAGGAAGAAGGAGATGAAAACAAGGCAAAACAAGGAGTCACAAAATTGGTTGTCACTCCTTTGCCATGTTATGTCTTCATCTCCTTCTTCCTTCTTTCCTTGTCAAGCTTTTCCTTCCTTTTAGCCTCTATCTTCCCTTCTCCTTTTGCATGCTATATTTTCTTGTTTGGTAATTTTTTCCTTGGCCTTGTCATGCTATATTTTCATCTCATTCACCTTTCTTGTCTCCCTATCATGCCATGTTTTCAACAGATTTGTCTCTTCCTTCTCCTTGTCCTCCAATATTTTCATCTCCTTCACCTTATGCTTCTCCTGGTCAGCTCATAGCAATACTTACAGTGAGGAATCAGTGTTCTTACTGTCAGTCACCTGTTTCCTTACAGTTAAGGACGGGTTTGGGTTTGTATTTTATTGTCTGTTTTGCCCTATCTATCTCCACTGGTCGCTGGTGCCATTTATCTGAATCTTTACAATCGGGCAGTAGTAATTTTTATAGTCATCTAGCAATTTTATTACATTTGAGGAGCAGCTTTTTATTTTTACAAACAGTTGGCTATTGAGTTATAATCAGTCACCTATTTTTTCAGAATCACCCGTCTATTACTTTTTGTCTGACCAACTACAAATTACAATTGTTGCTCTATTGTTGTACGAGCTAGGGCATTAGTTAATGCCATGATTTGTTTATATTGATGGTAAAAATTGTAGCAAATTCTTGTAAATATGTGAAATTTGCTGTATGTGTAAACTTACAGCTGAGTCATTGTAAAAAAATAATAGATGGATGCACGAAACTTTACAGATTCGCACCTATGAAATGATTGATGGATGTGTGTAACCTAACAGATGGTCTCGTATAAAACTTTCAATGAATTGCAATACTGAATTTCGTAATACTAAATAAAAATGACATATGCTAGAATATAACAGTCATATCATTTACTTGAGCTGTAAAAATACTTTTTATTTTCTGTAAAACAACATATGGAAGTTTGGAGAGTGACAAATTCACGAATGTCAACTAACAGATTGTCATGTAAAAAACACTGATGCTTATGTGTGTGTACACAGATAAGTGAAAAATGAGATATGCATGAATGTAAATAGCCATATCGTTGACCCAAATATTTGCATATTTGATGCGAAAGCGGCAACAGATATCGCTTGAAATAATACATATGGCGATTGTAAAACAACAGGTGAACTTTTAAATGTGACGGATTAGCGTCTGTCAAATACAGATGCAAGAATGCAAAATAAGAGGACGCTTGAAACTTGACAGATTCACGATTGTCAAATAACAAATGGATTACTGTAATATAACACAGCTATTTACAAAAACATTCCACTAATGCAAGGAGTCAAGTGCCTGTGAGTGCTTTTGCAAAATGGTATTCTAAAATGACGCATGCATGAATGTAATGTGATTCGCTCTGTGACACATGCAGCTATTGTTTTACAGTCACCTATCTGATACTTGATTTTCTCGGATTCTCTTTTTTTGTAGTTCCATCTGTTGTTTTTCCCACTTTCATATGTATAATTATAGTCAATTATCTGTTTCGTCTTTTTCATCGTTCACGCAACTATTATTTGATATCTGTAGCATAAAACACTACATTCAGACATCTGTAATTTTCCAATAGCTATTCTGTGATTGCCCACTTGGCTAGCAGTCATTTCACAGTGATGTATCTTATTTTTTATTCAGCCATTTGTTACAATCACCCATATGTTGTTTGACAATCACGGATCTGCCACGTTCCAAAGTCCATATATATACATTTTTGTAATCATCCACTTGAATTTTACAGTTCTTCACCTGTGTTACTACAATCGTGAACTGAATGTTCACAATAGTCCGGTAGTCAATGTATAATGTGTAACAACCAAACTGTTCCTACAGCCCGTTCCATTAATATTTGATACCCAAAGTAGTATTCACCTCCATCACTGACAAGTATTCAGTTCTCCCTAGCCTTCAATCGATCACGCAAATGAACCGAAGGAAGAGAACATTTGTGTGCCACCACTGTGCAACCAGTAATCTTCCGACTACTATCATTTGGACCCTTGTCCGGTCACCAATGACCGAACATGGATATTGTGTCGACTGACCAGCTCACCTTTGCCATCCGAGCACCAGTGGCCAATTGCCATTGTTGCCTACCTCCATCTAGCTTCGATAGTAAACATAAGTATTTGTATGTATACGAAGGCCTACATCAATCTTTGTAAGTTGTTAGCAGTTTTCTTCGTATATATGTATATTTTCTTACAATCAGAGAGGCGATCTTCCTTCTGCCATCTTCCCGTGTGATCGAGCTTCATGCTTAAAGCTGTAAGTCCACGATCTTTAAGTTTGCGTTTAAACTTCGTTCTCTGATATTCCTTCTTCTTTTGCTTCAGTGTTTGGTGCTTTTCAGCTTGTAGTTCTACTTTTTACTTCTTACATTGGGACCATATCATGGTTCTTGCTTTTGCTTATAACTTATCATTCTCCTCTTATTCACCGAAAGCTTTTTTGATCGACATTGCTGCTGCTCAACCTCCTAGTCGAAGATTTTTGGTTGTAACATTCCCTGGACTAAGAAGGTAGGATGGAATGCATGTATGTGATTAGTTACAAGCATTCATCTAGTGGTACACAAGGATGTAATCTGGGTGACTATAACAATGCATTTGTCATACTATCTGTCTGTTACATTACAAATGGACATCTATCTTGTTGCAGTCATCTATCGTTAATTTACAATTTGCGATCTGTTTTTGTATAGCCAGCAAACAGTGTCTGTACATTAATGAATATCTTGTTTTACAGACGCCATCTATCTTTGTACAGTTGTTCATATGCGTTTTCAATCCGTCTCAAAATCACGCAACTATTGTTTTGTCTTCAATCAAGTCCGGTTATTCAAGAGACCCCTCTATCGAATTAGAGTAACCCATCTATTTTTTCATCCCCACTTTTGCTTTACAGTCAGCCATCTGTTGTTTTTACAAACATGCATTTGATAATTCGCTGTCCCCCATCTGTTATTGTATACCCACATATTTTCGTTTACAGTCACCCTAGAAGTCTTATCAAACTCATGCATATGTTATTTTATAGTCTTCCATCTGTAAACGCATGCATATAATATTATAGAACTGGAACTTTATATTCACCATTCTGTATTTTTTCAGTTATTTATCCGTTGGTTTACAGTCATTGATCTATCTTTTTGTAATCATGAATCTATTGTTTTACATTATTTCTTGGATAGTTATAGTTTATGCCTAGCCCTTTTTCTTTTACAAAAAATGGATGATATATACTGCTATTGCCATATGGATGGTGAGATATTAATTGTCAATTGCACCATCGAGTATAAGGATGGTCGGACAATTGGCATGGATGTTCCGTATGGTACACCGTTCGCAAAATTTAAAGAGATGTTAAATGAAATTTTGAGCGTGACTTGGGGAATTACCCCATAAAATATACAGTCAGATTCAACCAAATGAAGCTGATTGATCTGTTTTCTGACAAAGGCATGGCAGACCTCTTAAAAAATAACAAAGATTGTGAAATGGTGTATATTCTTACCAGTCGTACATCTAACCGGGTGATGAGTATAAGGTATCCCTATTTAATGTTGTTTATTTGATTACAAGGCTTGTGAATTTAGAAGCTGTTATTTTTTAGTAGGACCTAGCTGTTGCAGTTGTAATTTTTCAATTAGGTAAGTGTTATTTTACAATCAGGTAAGTGTTATTTTACAATCATAAATCTATTATCCTACGTTATGATATTTGTTAATTTACAAAGTTGTATCAGTTTATTATTAACCCACAATCCATTTTTGTTAATCTTATTGCAATCATTCTAAATTACTCTGACTTGGTTAATCGATTAATTGCAACAGTAGCCCAGGAATAACATGCAGCCAAGCATGTCAACATTATACAATTTGCCTTCACCTTCTATGGGTGCTTTGCCTTCCTCATCAACAAGGCCAACATTTGCCTCCATGCAATATGCAGCTGTAATTACTAGAAAAGGGCAAGTTTTTGAAAGTGCTGAAAAGTTGAGAGTTGCGCTACACAAGTTTAGCTTGGCACATGGTTTTGACTACAAGTTTTTGCAAAATGCTTCACATAGGATACACGTTCAATGCAAGGCCAAGGGATGTCATTGGGAGTTGATTGTAAGCGGAATGCACAATGTGGATATGTTGATTGTTTGGACCTATGAAGGCAACCATAGTCACTCAGCCCATGATTTGATCAATATCCACCATCGGCGGAATGCTAAATTGTTAGCACCAATTGTCAAGAATAAATTCTCAAGAGTGCCCGACACAACTCATAATACACTCCATGGTGAGTTCTTTAGTGAGCATGGAATAAATTTGACATATAAACAAGCATAGAGATGTAAGGAGAAATCAATTGTGAAGCTACATGGAGATCCTACAGAGTCATATATGTTGATTCCATGGTTTTGTCAGGGGCTCCAGCAGACAAACACCAGCACAATGGTAGTGTTAGAATGCTCCATGAGTGTGAGGTTTGAGCATCTCTTTGTTGCATATAGCTCCTCGTTGATTGAATTTTAGAATGGATGCCGACCTTTGTTGTTCATTGACAGATGTCATTTGACCGATCTGTACAGGAGAACACTATTATCTACAAATGTAATTGATGCGGATAATGACCTGTATCCATTCGCATATGGCGTTGTGTCTGAGAAAACATTAAATGAGTGGACCTGGTTTTTGTGGAAGTTGAAGGAGGCAGTGGGGGCAGCAGACATCACTATAATTTCGGACTGGCACGAAGCAATAAAAGGTGCAATTGGCGCAGTATTTGGATATTCTTACCACACCTTCTATTACGGGCATATAAAGGAAGATTTTTCGGCCCATGTAAGGAAACATTGCCAAGGCATCAAGAGAGCCAAAGATGATGCATTGTACATATTGGACAAAGTGGCATATGCTAGAGTTGATTATAAATTCGATCATGCCATGGATAATTTACGGCGATTTTCACCCAAGCTTGCAAGTGGGGTGGAAAATAGCTCGGATGTGGACAAGTGGATGTTGTTGAAATTCTCTTGCATGCAATGGGAGAAGATAACTACCAATATTGCCGAGTCGTATAATGCTTGGGTTGTAAAAGAGAAGGGCCACAACCTCTTTCAGTTCATGAAGGAGCATCGTGAGAAGCTCGCCATGAAGCTTGTCCGGGCTAAGGACTCTTTGCTGAATTGGAAGAATGGTGTGGGACAAAAAGTGGAGAAGAAATTATTGGGTAATGTCCAACTTTGTGCCAATATGAATGCATTTCAGTAGGGTCCGCACGAGTACAGGATACAAACAAATACACATGACATTATTGTAGATGTGCATCATCGGTTGTGTTCTTGTAAAGAATGGCAACTGAGTGGGATACCATATAGCCATGCTTGTGTTGCAATAAAAGCTGCGAAGGGAAATATATATACCTTTGTGGATGAATGTTATAGCCAAGCAGAACAAGCAAGGATCTATGAACATACAATGCTATCAGTTGACACAACCAACATGCCAGATTTGGAGCACATACCGACTATTCACAGATGCCATATGAATTCATACAGCCGCTTTTGACATCAAATCCACCAGGTAGGCCACATAAGAAATGTAGGGAGTCCTAATTCAGTAACAAACAGCAATATTATTGCTCTCGATGCTTCCAAAGTGGTCATAATCACAGCACTTGTAAAAATCCAAACCCACATGATGGAGATAAGAAATTGTGAAATAATATCATAATTGTTTACCCCGATTATAATTGGTATGTAAATGTAATTGTTTTGATTTGGGCAATAAGTGTAATTGATTAATAAATTGTCGACAAATCAGTTATTTCTTAAAGCTTACATCCATCCATCTGTTACCTTACAATCCTCTATCAGTTATTTTATCAGAAACCTCTATCATTTATTGTATGTTACAATCCTACAAGTGGCCATTTAGAATCACAAAATTGCTGTTTTACGATCGGTCATCTGTTTTATTATAATAGTCGTGAAGGCAAGTATGATGTGACTTTTCCCGATTGTTTTAAGTACCATGGTGAGAAAACTTTGCCTAAATGATCTGTTTTCTTGCTATTGGCAATTCGTTATCTCACAATTAGTGATGGGTTATCTTACAATCGAGCATTAGTTTTGCTACAACCAGCGTGTAGCGAGGTTCCCTTCATTATTCATCTGTGTGGTTATGGATTATTGGCCTTCTACTTTGCTAGTATTGTTGCTTAAATAAACGCATAGACAAACATAATTGACCAACAACAGAGCCATTTATGTGTAACCGGCGAGGACTTGTGTTACCTATTGAGGTTTTACAAGCACTGAACTGAGGCTGTACGGGTGGATGCATGTAAAATGACGGATCCATTTTCCAACAAAGTTGGTTAATGGCTGTAAATGAACAAATTCTTCGTTGTAAATAGAGAAAGGGTAACAAAACAGATGAATGTTTACAATTTCTCACCTGTCATTTAGCACTCACTCATTTGTTATTTTACAGTCACGCATCTATTTTCTAGCAAATGAATCCGTTATTTTTCACCCATGCCCCATTAAAAATCTATTTTCTTTGTTTCGCAAGCAATCAATTGTTCTTTTACAACCACTGTCCGTAATTCTACAAACAAGCATGGAGTTTTTGTACAATCACGTATTTGTATTCTGATATCAAAAATCATGCATGTCATCACACATCTGACATTTTACAATCATGTATCTGTATCCTTATAACTTGTTGTCTGTAATTTGACATTCTGAATTCCGTTAAATTGACTCAACTGTTTGTATTACTTCTCTAATTTTGCATTCAAACGTCTTTCTTCTTACAATTAAAATCTTAAACTTCATGATCACCATCTGTCTGTTTAAAAGTATTTGTTTGTTGGAGTTATTCACGCACGTGTCTTCTTACTACCACGCATATTTGTTATGTTATCTTACATCTGTGACTACAGGAAGACGGCCTTCTATTGTTAGATTACAGTCAAGAACCGTGTGCCTACAATTGTGCAACTATTATTTTATAATCTTGATTTCGTTTTATTACAATCGTTGTACCATTCCCAGTATCCCCTACACTTCCCACACTCGGGGGCTAGCATCAGTGAATAGCCATGTGATTGTAATATCATTACATGGTGTTCCGGTTGGGCATTAAAACTTATAATGTCATCGGGCACTCATAAATAAGTGGGGGGCATCTCTGAAGCTAGAGTTTATAATTGAAAGGATGGTTGACTCTAATAAAACAGGAAGGTTGAGGGCCAAAAGCCAAATAACCTTTCTGGTATAAGAAATGGCCTAAAAAGTTTCCCGTCTCACATCCTCTTATCTTGCGTCCGATCACTTGAATTTATCACCATACATGCTCATTTGCTTCCTTCCTACTAAGCCCCGACGTAGCCAACAGCGACCAACCCATCGACAATCGAGCTTGCGAAAAACGAGCATCATAGCACCGACGTGCTTCTCCCCACCACCTTTGCCCTTCAAGGACAAGCAACCGATCAGTGATAACCACCCATCGAGTAAGGGGATGTATCGAATGTAAGTAATGGTTTTAGTTGTCAGCACTGTTCACGCATATGGACCTGTATGGGCCCTTTTGTAGTTGATGCTTAGTTTGTGAGCATTGACCATGGCATTGGGTGTTTCATGTAGAACTGCTTACAGTTTATTCATTTATTTTCCTATGTATTTATGTTTAGCAGTGACAAAGATCAGTTGGGTCTTACTATCTCCTACCTGTTTGTTTACAATCATCTAATTATTTTTATATATCTTACTTCTACTCAATTGGTTGTTTACAATATTGCATCTATTTGGTTACAATTAGGAAGTAGTGGTCTGACAGTGATCTCTTTTGTTTTGCTTTGCAGCATGGCACGAAAAAGGCAGGTTCATTCTAGTGCAACTGAGGGTGGCAAACCTAAACGGGTCACCGGCTTAGACCTCTTTAGACAGAAGTTCATCGGGGACAACAAAGACAAGTATGGATCAAATTTTGTTTGGCTTGGGCATCGCGCCATGTTGGATGCATGGATGGCGCTATCGTCCGATGTGAATGAGGAATATAAGACATGTACCAAAAGAAAGCAGGAAGCTAAAATGCAGAATATGGCATCCCACACAGGCAAACAGATTCCAAAGGAGGCCGTTCCGTAAGTTCGACATTTTTTGTTTGATTCTTGGACATTATATGTTAATTTTAATATTGTAACCATGCATTTTGAAGTGTACATTTGTATCTGCGCAATCAGTGTGATGTTTTGTGATAATTGCTGATATGTTGTGCTGGAGAAATGATTCGTTTCATGTAGACTGTCAAGTGCTTGATTGTTTACAATCAGCAACAGTATACTTACAGTTTCATATACATCAGGTTACAATTGATGATTTGTTCTGTCACGATAATACTTCAGTGAGGCTATTCTAAAGGTTTGTTTGTGTTTCATTATAGGGCACTTTCCTCACACGATGTTCTCCCAATAAATTTCAGAGGTTAGTTTCAAGACTAACACCGGACCAGATGGCGGACGTAAAAGAAATGGGATTTAGGGGATTGCTACATGTGGACTGCAAGTCCACGGGGTTGGACATCATAAAAAAGCTGGCCATGGATTTTGACTGCTATCGAAGGCGGGCAGTATTCTGGGACTGTAAGGTACAAGTGACGGCCAGGGATGTCAGTGACGTGTTGAGCATCCCTTTCCATGGGAAGCCCATGCCAATTTTGAAGAAAAGCATGGTTCTCAATGATGTTCTACTGATGAGAAACATTAGCATCCCCTCTCTTAAGGATAATATGCTGAAAGGGACAGTGAACACCCTGTTCCGGAGGTCGTTTATTTTGTTTGCCCTCGCCATCCTGCTTTGCCCCACCTCCAAGATTGGGACAACCCCCAAACACTTGGACAGCATCGTCGATGTCAGCAATCCGGCAGAGTACAACTAGGCTGAATATGTGCTGGATTGGCTGTGCGATGACATCGAAGCATTCAGGAGAGACGAAGAGGCCAAGAAATCGATGGGTGGATGTGTCTATTTTCTTATGGTAAGACACGCTTTATTTGCTAATCTAAATTTTCTTTTCCCATTGATTGTTTTCTAATCGTCTGCTAGTCGTAGCTATTTTACCTAGACAAGTGCCCCATTCCAGCTGTTTGAGTCGGGAGAGTACCTCCATTCACCAAGCAATGGAGCAACCGTCTCATTCAACATCATATCGCAGCTAAGAGGAAGAATAGGGCAACGAGCCTTCCTTCAATTTATACAATCGCTCACCTGTTTGACTTGTACTTGCAGTAGTATTGTTACAATCATTTACCTGTCGTTGACATGTCAAGAACGTCAAAAATCAGTGAACTGTGTTGTACTTGCTGTGTAACTTCTTATTTGTTCATAACCCAGGACAGCCCTGTCTTAACAGATGACATGGGAGATGAACTTGGAGGATAAGCTATTTCTACTAGGAGGTTAAGGCACAAGGTATTTATACGTTTCGTATGAATGCATTTTCCATATCAGGTTGTTGACCACTGACTTCTATTGTTTTAGTTGATGATAAGACTGGCGAAGTAATTGGATGAACATATCATATTAGTGCAGTTGTTGAGTCAAACTTTGGAAGATATTGACAATGAACTGATGCAGTCAGATGTGCCATCAAGTTCGTCGTCTCCCTCCCATTCCAACCACCTGAATGTGGCTGTTATTCCACGGCCTGTACAATCACATGAAAAGGGAGGAGAGGATAAGGAAGCCAAAGAAAAAGAGGTCGGGGGAGAAGAAGAAGATAGAGGGGGGAGGGAGAAGAAGAAGATGATGATGATGATGACGACGATGACGACAATGACCTTGATGATAAGGGGCAACCCAAACAACATCACAAATAAATACTGACTAGGATCAAAATAGAGGATGAGGAAGGACAATGAGTAGCAAAAGAAGATAAGGGGCAACCCGAACAAAATCACAAACAAATATTGGCCAGGATCAAAATAGAAGATGAGGAAGGACAAGGAGTAGCAAAAGAAGATAGGGGGCAACCCGAACAACATCACAAACAAATATTGGCCAGGATCAAAATAGAGGATGAGGAAGGACAAGGAGTATCAAAAGAAGATAAGGGGCAACCTGAACAACATCACAAACAAATATTGGCTAGGATCAAAATAGAGGATGAGGAATGACAATGAATAGCAAAAGAAGATAAGGGGCAACCTGAACAAAATCACAAACAAATATTGGCCAGGATCAAAATAGAAGATGAGGAAGGACAAGGAGTAGCAAAAGAAGATAGGGGGCAACCCGAACAACATCACAAACAAATATTGGCCAGGATCAAAATAGAGGATGAGGAAGGACAAGGAGTATCAAATGAAGATAGGGGGCAACCTGAACAACATCACAAACAAATATTGGCTAGGATCAAAATAGAGGATGAGGAAGGACAAGGAGTAGCAAAAGAGGATAAGCTTGGAGAAGAACAGGGCAACAATGAGGACCATGGAAAAGGTGAAGAAGGCCCAATTCATGTATCAGAGGTTGAAGACAACATCCCGGTCTCCTCAGATGTACTCTCAGTCATTAATGTGAGCAGCGACATAACTCCACGGGTGACAACCCTAGAGAAAAAGATAAAGGTCAGGGCGGATCATGCTTTGAGGAAACTGTACAAATTTTGTTACTGTAGGCCAAGGGGGGATACAAGGGGGAGGTAAATTTTTTTTTTCCAGAATTAAGTATATTGTTATTTTAAATCAATTTCATCAGTTATTTTCCTTGGCATTCGCATGGTATAGTAGTGCTTGTAATGTTGGGTGGCTATAAGTGTTCCTTTACATGCATATAAATGTATCTCATGTTTGGGGATATGTTGTGTTCCAGTAGACATCATCTGTTTTACCCTTGTTTGAAATATTAGGCCAATTGTGAGGATGCATGGACTCACATTAGATAAAAAGGATATGCACACTCTTTATTCCGAGCAATGGGTCTCCAATGTGGTATCTATCCCTTACATTCTTTTCAATAGTTTAGTTAGTAGGTTTGGGGTCTTCTTACTACACTTGTCTTGTGTGATGTTTAGGTTGTAATGCTCGCATCAAGACTTTGGAATATTGAACAACTGGAGGGGCACACCGAGTTGACCCACATTTCTTGTGCCCAACATACGTGGTGAGTACGTTCCAAGCTCCACATAAATTTTGATATCCAAAATATGATGAGGTTATAATTTAAAGATTTTCTCCCATGCAAACCAAAGTCATACACCATTTTAAAAGAGATGCCCGTGATAGTTTTGTTGAGAGTGTATTCGATTACTTCTACGCAGAATATGAAGTGTTCAAGTGCCAATGGGTAAGTGTAGTTTATAGTTGTTTGGCATCCGGGCATCTATAAGTTCAGGCCATATGAACATATGCATGTGGCCATTTAATACACAAAATGTATGTTCATGTTTGGACTCTATCTATGACCACAGGTGGTAGCTCCGACCCTGTATCAAAGCCATTGGACTTGCTACTTCTTAGATCCTACTACAATGATCATGTATGTATTGGATTCCTTGCATAACACAGTGAATGATGTCCGAAAAGAATTGGACCAGTTTGCAGTATAAATTTATTATCTCCTATACCTTTGAAACTTTCAGGTATCACGTTCTAAGAGACCTTTTCTTATGGATCTGTATTCATTTGGTTAGGCTTCAAGATTTGAAATCATGATAAAAGAATTTGATAAAGTCCATGATGAGCCGATCAAGATTGTATATCCTCAGGTGCCCCAGCAACGGAACAGTGAGTGACTATTTATGTTTGTTATGCTCTATGTATGTTCCCACATTAACAAAACAAGATTTCTATTCTACAAGGCTGTAGGTATGACTATGGCATATATATGTTAAATTTTATGGAATCATGGAATAATATGCAGCTAGAGGACTACACAGATATAAGTGGCTGTCCATAAATTTCTACTATCTTTATAAATATATATTCTAACATTTCACGATTGTGTACAAGGATTTCTTAAGACAAAGCCGCATGAAATATGCCATGGGTTGGGTGAGGCATCCAAATAATGAGGTCAGGGAGCACGTGCTTAATGGGTATTATTATGATAGATCTATCCTCGGCCAATGCACTGTAATACCTAAGTGTATAACATAACAGGTGTATGAGTATAAATAATGGATACTCGATTGTAAGGTCGTAGTCATTCTTTGTAATAAAACAATTACATGATTGTACGTGACTGTAAAGTTAAGAGATGTGATTATAAAATAATAAAATAATAATGGGATTATGATTGTTTAATATCAGATTGTTCATTGTAAATGCACAGCTCAGGCGTCTTAACAAGTAGATACCCAATTTATGCATGAATGTAATGCACATTTGATAGCTCAGACCAAGTCTGTGGTTACAGAATTCAAATGCATACACAAAACCAATATAAAGGTGGCGTATTGGGAAAAAAAAAATATACCACAGCTACAAAATCATAAGGACAGCCACATACTGCTTTGTAATATAACAGATCGATACTTCATTGTAGCAACACAGCTTCCCAATTGTAATGTGACAGCTTCTACTTTGTTAATTTATAGATTCGAGATTGTAAAATGACTTAAAGGATGGTCATTCAATAAATGGCGGCATTTGAGTGAACGTACAGTACGAGGAAAAATTTGTATACGAGCAGTTATTTTACAATCATGTATACGGTTGTAAACAATCATTCAGTTGTTTAGTTTACATTTCTGGATAGTAGCAACACTCGTAGCCGACTGCAAAAGAGCTCTACTTTGGTTCAAGGAAAGTCCCTGTACAACGATAGTAAAATCATGGTTACCTAACCATAAAACAGGAGATGAATTGTAGCAGGAAGATGCCATCCTGATCATTATTATCTGACAGGTACACACCCCCGATTGTAAATGCAAATATCAAATTTTGCAATGGCCAACTTGTTATTTTACAGTTGTGTATAAGTTTATTTACAAAAATTCAGCTACCAGTTTACACTTCTGGATCGCGGCAAAACTCTTACCACTGCAAAACAGCTCAGCATTGGTTCAAGGAAACTACGCCTACAATTATTGTAAAATGACAGATGCCTGACCATAAAACAGCAGGTCATCTGGTAGTAGGAAGATAGCTCCTAGACTGTAATATAATAGATCTTTCATTGTTAACAAACAGATAGTTCACTATAAATTGACATAATCATCAATTGGTTTTATTACAATAAAACATATTTGATTTCTTACAAGGGATGGCTGATGCCCCAACTCGTGCAACAATGGAGATGAATTGTTTCCTTAGTTTCCATTCTTCCTTCCTGTGACAATTTCTCCATGCCTATCGTCAGCCTTCCGTTCAGATAAGCTCAGTAGACTTATGGCTGCCTCGAGTCGAGTTTCTTCTTGCTAGAAATCAGCTAACGAAAATATTGGTGGATGGATGGATGGGCACAAGGGTTATTTACATAACTCACCTCAGTTATTGCCTTGTGCAGGTTTTATGTAGCATTGAGTTCACCCAGCAAGCTGTGGCCATCCTGGTCATATGCAACAAACCAAATGGGATAGATGTCCTGGAGTCAATCGTGCAAATGAACTGAAACAGCGGGGAATTTACATACATACACCCCCAGAGAGAGAAAGATCTAACGTAATTTGGACCATACAGCTGCACCTCTTGGAACTTCCTCCCTATGCTCGTTAAATGGATGTGTTACCTAATTTAAGGCATACTCCCACCAGGCATTTGAAATGAAAGGTTGAAATCCAAGTGTAAGAGTTAGCATGCATAAATACGACGAATGTGCATTTGCATAAGGACAGCCACTTACCCCGGTATAGCCTTCCAGTGGCTCATTATTCCAATTTTCCATAAATTTCAGCATGTAGACCCTACAGTCATACCTGCATCAACCACCCAACACATTAACAATGCGTTCACAATTAGAGGAGATGGTTATACTATTACAATCATGAATTCATGCTCACGAATTCTCCTGCTGGGGGACCTCTACATACATAATCTTTAATGGATCTTTACGGCCACGGCCAAATTCTCTTGTTAATAGATGAAGGCCTAAAGCCTATCCAAACAAGTAGCATCATGTAAGATGGGTGGCATGAAACGCAACAAGTAAGAATGAGAAAGTAAGGCACACTATTTTGCATACCATGAACTCATCAAGTTTTGTCCTTGGAGTCTCCTCTGTAGTGTACAACGAGTTCAAAACATACAGTACACCTCCGGCGGGATCCAAAAAATAGCAAGTCCAATGATTGTAATAAAGCGCTGGAATCACCACCTGCAGTCACAAATGTAGTCCAACGCAAATAGATCATCACATATCTATCTAATCTGTATTTGATTTGGTTGTGCATATAAAGTGTCATATTTTGAACTTACCCATTAGCTGTCAAAAACATTATAGTTGGCAACAAAATACTTAAGCACGCTCTCTAGAAATCCCTCTTCATTTTTTCCTTCAAAAAAATGGACCACCTTGGTCTACATGGGAGCAAATGTTCAAAAAGGTTAACTCGTGGTGTAGAATAAATCAAATATAACCGAGTGCATTCAGAGCACTCACCATGAATGTGGGACAAATATAATGTCGCGCCATAACTCCACCATGTCGTGGTGATTGGTTGTTCCACAATTCAACAGCAAACATCACCACCTAAAGATCCAACAGCACAGCTATTGTAAATATTATAGAACTAAGCAACTATTGAAAGGGATGCAAGCAATATTTACCATGTTGGATATCCATTCCCTGGGAAATAGAGTGTGCATATCACTTCTAGTCAATGTCGCACGATAGATGGAGACAACTGGCCTACCACAAGGGAAAACAATATCGCCCGATGAACAAATGAAATAAAGGTGCAAGCTGATTATAAAAACCACAGACAAATTACCGTAACAATAACAACTGGAAGAAAATTCATAAAAATAGTGGATGTACAGTCATGGAACAGGAGACCACTAGTAAGCAGTCATAACATAGTTCCCAATTGTGAGTAGCAGTTAGCCAAACAAAAAATAATTGCTGCGTGATTCTAGAGGGAGGCAGGGGGCAAGAGCAGGTGATTGATTACAAAATGACTTGTCCCTTTGTGTTTGTAGAAAAATAAGTGAGTGACTATAAGAAGACTGCTCCTTGATTGTAAATACAGTCCTGCAGTTGTAAACAAATAGGTGGATGATTACAAAAAAACATGCGACTATAACAGCTGACCATTGCTGTTTGTGAACAAAACGGCTGCTCAACTGTATGCAAACAAATGGTGACTATAATAGGCCTCCTACTAGATTTGAAGAATGAAACTTACTTGGAAGTATTATGCTTCGTAGGCTTCCTTAAGCAGAAGTTCAGCAAATTTTTAATGGCCTGCACCTTTTCCTTTTCCGTTCGGGCCTGGGCCTTATCTCGCACATCACGTTGTACACTTGTTTGGCTACTGACGGTTGGCACTTGTACAGCGTGTGAGGCCCCAACTTCTTCCCTTCCTTCCAATGAGCAAGCCCCAACACCTTCTGTTCCTACTTCTTCTGCCCTTCCTTCTCCTGCAGTGGCTTTTTCTCCTTGTCTTCCCTCTACTTCCTTTTTTTCTTCCTCCCTTCCTTTCTTTCCTTCCTCTTCCTCTACTTCTTCATTTTTTTCTTCCTCCCCTCCCTTCTCTCCTTCCTCTTCCTCTACTTTTTCCCTTTTCTCTTCCTCCCCTCCCTTCTCTCCTTGATCTTCCTCTACTTCTACCTTTTGTTCTTCCTCCCCTCCTTTTTCTCCTTTCTCTTCCTCTACTTTGTCTTTTTTCTTTCCTCCTCACTTGAATGTCCTTCTTCTTCTTCTTCTTCTTCTTCAACTTCCTCATGCATCTGTCATTCTTCTTCTCCTTCTTCTATTTTACCTTTTGCTTCCCTTGCCTCTCCTTTTTCCTCTTCTCCTACCTCCTTCGCCTCTTCTTCTGCTTCTTCTTCTTCTTCTTCTTCTTCTTTTTCTTCTTCTTCTTCTTCTTCTTCTTCTTCTTCTTCTTCTTCTTATTCTTGTGTTTGTAGAGGCCAAGGCACAATAGCCAATGCCTTATTGTCGGAGTGGTAAGAGGATGATCGGGTTTTTGATGGCTGGATGAGTAGTTTGTCAATGTCCTCTAGAGTTCTGTGCAGTGCCTTCAGAGACATGTCCCGTTCTGCCAATTGCTTTGACAGTGTGATGATCAACTGTAAAAAAGCCACTAATTAGTCAGTACAGGACAAATCAGAGTATTTATTTGCACAAAACAAATAAATACCTTGTGCCTCAATATCCCCACTAAAAGACCCTATCTTCCTTTATGTACTTCCTAGCCATACTTGGAGATAGGGACATCTTGGATAACAAATAACTAACAGGTTATATGGCACATAAAATAGATGGTGGTCATTTACTTATTCAAGATTGTAAACTGATAGATGCATGATTGTAAGTATACGGCTATAGGAGCAAAATAGAGGAGGCACTATAAAAGCTGGGTATCAATTGTTACCTTGTTCCTCCTTCCGCTTGGATGCGCCTCTATATTAGATTATTCATCCATTGTTTCACCAGCGGAGGCTTCTTCCCAACCTAGACTAATGGGATAGGGCACTTGTGGAAGTAAAATATCTAAGAATAACAATTTAGAAGAAAACAAGTTAATCAAAATGGCAACCTTTTCCACATGAAAAATGCATTGTGCAAATTACTCATATCTTACCATAAGAAAATATATGCAGCCACCCATCAATTTCTTGGGCTAGCCATCTCCTTTTAAACTTTGGATTTCACCACATAGCCAATCCAGCACATATTGAGCCCAATTGTACTACGCTAGATTGGGGACATCCACGACACTACCCAGGTGTCTAGGGGTTGGCCCATTATACGAGGTTGGGCAAAGCAGGATAGTGAGGGCAAACAGAATGAACGACCTCTAGAACAACCTGTTCACCCTCCCTTTCATCATATTATCCTCAAGGGAGGGAATGTTGAGGTTGCTCAATAGCTGAACATCATCTAGGAGCAGGCTCTTCTTCAAAATTGGCACTGACATCCCAATTGAAGGAATGCCCAACACGTCACCGACATCCCTGGCTGTCACCTCTGCATCACGGCCCTAGAAAACTACTCGCCTCCAAAAGCAATCAAAATCTAGGGCTAGCCTCTTTATGATGTCCAACCCCATAGACTTGCAATCCACGTGCAACAAGCCCCCAAATCCTATTTCTTCAACGTCTGCCCTCTGGTCAGAGGTTAGTCTTGCAACTAACTTGTGAAATTTGTACGGTGAACACCTGGTGAGGAATGCACCCTGTCATAGGACAAAATATGAATCAATCTCGTAATCCTAATTCACAGATGCATAATTACAACACAGTAGATCATAAACCGTGGAAACTCAGATACATAACTATAACTTTACATCTGCCTAATTGTAACAAACCAGGTTTACACTTCACAATAAACAGGGGCAATGTTCAAATGAAAATGAAACGAAATGTGTCACACTTACAGTAGGTCCCCTTCTTGCAGCAGGTTCTTTGGGTGGGATGCCAAGATTCTCCATGTCAGCTTCCCTCTTTTTTTTGGTAGCTGCTCTATACTCCTCCTTCTCAATGGAGGGCAAAGCATTCCACGCATCCAACATGGGTCAATGACCCTGTCGCACAAAATCTGACTCGTATTTGTCCTTGTTCTCTTCCATGAACTTTTGTCTGAACATATCTAGAGCAGTAACCCTTTTAACAGCAGTGCACATCCAGAATCAAGCTTCCACTTAGGTGCCATGCTATATAGGAGAAGACAAACAGATAAGAGTCATTACATGGCAGCATGAGTGTGAGAATAACAGTTAACCAATTGTAAAAAATAAGCAAATGATTATTTGTAAAGAAATAACCAGCACTTATAAACATTCATATCGTTATTGTAGAAACATAGGTGAGCAATCGCCCAATCTCAGATGGGTGATACTAATGAAATAGCAATCTGTTTCAAAAGAATCAACTAACCAAGCATGGATAAAGTATAACCTTACCCTCGGAACAGATGGGCTATTGTAATAAATTAGCTGCCATTTTCGAAGTTGTAACTCTACGGATGCTTGTTATGTAACTACTCATAACTAAGCCCTAATTATCAAGATTAAGATGGATGAGTGTGAAAGCCCTTAACCAATTGTGTGTTGTATGTGAATGCGAAATATTTGACAAAACCCTCTTTTTCTTGCCAAGCTCCACATACACACTACAATATAAAGCAAATAAAGCTATCGCTCACATTCAATGATGAAGGTGGATGAGAGTCAGCAACAACGGTCGTTGGCCCTAAGATAATGGTCGCAATGATGCGAGTCGGAACCATGCTGCATTAACAATGCTCAGAAGCAAGTGTTCAACTGTTCTCTATCTCGAGGACTAGTTGGTTTGTGTAAAGACGATGAAGCGACATGAATGCCTTTGTTTGCTAAATAATGCCGATTGTGACATACATGAGAATTTATCCGGTATATAATGCCGGTTGTTCTATTAGAAAATCAAAGGTCCAACAGTGTTAAAGAGATAAATACAAAAATTACAAGACCCTTCTCGTAAAAAGAGAGTGGCTCATCTGTGACTTTAAAATCAATCGTCCGTTCTTCTACAATCAACTATATGTGACTATACTCAAAGGCATAGTTCTTTTATAATCGTGCATATATTTTATTATGCTTTCCCATCTGTCCAATTACAATCACGCTTCAGTTAATTTTCATTCACCTATCAGTTTTGTAATTCTACCATTATCGTAAGTAAAATTCCCTCATGCACAACCACGTATTAGTTTTTATCAGAATTAGATGTGGAGTTATTACAGTCGATCATCTGTTATGTTACAGTCACCCATAAGCTATTTTACATGTGCCCATCCGCGAAGTTACTAGTGTACATCTATTCTTTTACACTCGCCCATCTGCACGATCACAAGTCAATCAGCTGTTCCACTATTGGTTCAGCAATGCTTCTATTATATGAGACCCAATTTATTTACCAGTGGGTTTTATTACAATCTATTATCTGTGATAATTGGGGAAACCCTTGAGTTCATCAATATGTTTTTTTACAATCAATATTCCCGAAATAATAAACACAAGTGTATGATTTATTTTACTCATGTCTCAAACCGGGCAACAATTGAGCAACGATGAAGAAAAGATGTTTCCTCAAGCCTTTCCTATCCCAACGTCTCCATCCCCTTAGTCAGCCTTACGTTTGGATAACCTCAAAAGATTACGGGCGACCTCAAATTGAGTTTCTTCCTCTTGGTAATCAGATAACGAAGAAATTAGCGGATGAATGGATGGTTGTATGGGTTGTTGACATAACTCTCCTGGCTAGATGCAACAAAGCATGAGGGGTGCATGTCCTATATTCATCCATTAAAATGAACTGGAGCAATGGGGAATTTACATGCATATACTTGCAGGGAGAGAAGAATTCAAACTTAATTTGATCCATACTGAGGCACATTTGAGAACGGCCTCTCTATGCTTATTTTTTGGATGTGTGATCCAATTGAAGGCATACTCTAGCCGGGCATTTGAGATGACAGCCTGGAATCAACTTTTGAAAGTTAGCGTACACAAGTACGATGAATGTAATGTTATATAAGGATAGCCACTTACCTTGGTATAGCCTTCCAATGGCTTATTATTCCAATTTTCCATAAATTTTAGCATGTAAACCCCATAGTCATGCCTGCATCAACCCCCCAACACATTAACAACGTCTTTGCAATTAGAGAAAATGGTTGCATTATTACAAACATGAATGCATGCTCACGTGTTCTTTTGCTGGGGACCTCTGCGTACACAATCCTCAATGGATATTCATGGCCACGGTCAAATTCTTTTATTAATAGGCCAAGATGTAAAGCCTATCCAAAGAAGTAACGTCACATACGATGGGTGGGAGGAAACGTAACAAGCAAGACGGGGAGTGTCTCAACACAATATTTTCCATACTGTAAACCTATCAAGTTTTTTTCTTGGAGTCTCCGCTAGAGTGTACAGCGAGTCCTAAACATACAGTGCACTGCCGATGGGATCCAAACAATAGCAAGTCCAATGGCTGGAGTAGAGAGTTGGAATCACCACTTGCGGTCACAAATATAGTCCAACGCATACAGATCATCACATATCCATCTATTTTATATTGAATTGGTTGGGCATGCATATAAAGTGTCATGTTTTGAACTTACCCATTGGCTGTCAAAAATATTATACCCAGCCTCCAAATAACCGAACATGCTCTCCAAAAGCCCCTCTTCCTTATTTGCCTCGAAGAAATTGACCATTTGGTCTAAATGGGAGCAAATGTTGCAAAAGCTAAACATGTGGTATAGAATAAATCAAATATAACCGAGCGCGTTTAGAGCACTAACCATGAATGTAGGACAAATATAATATCGCTCTACAACTCCATCCTGTTGTGGTCTTTCATTGTTCCATAGTTCCACAGCAAACATCACCACCTAAAGTTCCAACAGCATAACTATTGTTAGAAGTATGGAACTAATCAACGCTTTAAAAGGGATGCAAGTAATATTTATCAGGTTGGAGATCCATTGCCTAGGAAAGAAACAGTGCAGATCAATTCTTGTCAATGATGAACTGTAGATTGATACAAGTGGCCTACCACACCAGAAACAAAATTGACAGATGAACAAGTGTAAGGGAGTGCAACTGATTATAAAACCACAACCAAATTACTCTACCAAAAATAACTGAGAAGAAGAAAGCAGTGACGCCGAGGCATGAAAACAGTTGACCACTAGTAAGCACACATAGCCTGATAATCAATTGTGAGTGGCAGTTGGCCAAACATAAATTAATAATAGTAAGGTGATTCTGAAAAATAGATGACTAATTATAACATGACAGCTAACTGTTTGATAGTAAATGAATGACTAGTGAATTGTAAGGAAATAGGTGACTGACTATAACAAGATTGCGTTCCTATTATAAACACACCATTTGGCCTACCTATTGCATAATCGTAGTCAAAAACAAGAGGTACTCAATTGTAAGGAAGCAAGTGTGATATCATAATAACACCTGGATGATTACAAAATAACAACTATGTGCTCATAGAAAAAAAAGGCATATAACTCTTGACAATTGGTAATTTTAAACAAACAAGTACCCAATTATTAAGAAACAGGTGCCATTCCACCAAAAAAGGCAACCTCTGATTTTAAGACACAAACTTACTCAAACATCTTTGGCTTTTTAGTCTTCCTCCAATAGAAATCCAGCAATATTTTTAGGGCCTGCTCTTTGTCATTTTTGGTCCGTTTCTGGCGCATCTCTGATTTTCTAGAGCGGCCCCGAACTTCTCCATCTCTTTCGTCCTCTTCTCCTTCTTGGTGAGTTCCTTCTGGTTCTTTTCCTTCCCCTTCTCTGTCTCCTTCTGCCATCTCTTCTTCTCCTCTTTCTTCATGTGTTTTTAGAGGCTGAGGCATATTAACCAATTCCAGCTTGTCAAAGGGGGAAGAGGCTGATGGATTTGATGGCACATCAGTCTGTATGAGCTGATTGTCAATATCCTCTAGAGTCTTGTTCAGTGCTTCCATTTCCGTGACATGTTTTGCCAATTGCTTCCATAGTCTGAGGCTCAGCTACAACAGGAGTAGTAAATAGTCAATAAAGAAGCACTTCATAGTTGCACGACAAGGAAAAAATGAGAAAATGTACTTGTAGAGTGTGAATACATTGTGTCTAAATGTACGAGCAGGACCACCCAGTCTTCCTTTTTCTTCTCTCCCATCAAACTTGAAGAGAGGGACGTGTTGCATTATGAATAGTTAAGAGGTTACGTAACAACTAAAATGCATGGTAGTAACATACTGATTAATCACTATAGAATGACAGGTAAATGATTGTAACAATACTACTGAAAGTACAAGTCAAACAGGTGAGTGATTGTATAAATTGAAGGAAGGCTCGTTACCCTATTCTTCCTCTCGATTGCGATGCGATGTTGAATGAGATAGTTACTCCACTGCTTGGTGAATGGAGGCACTCTCCTGACTCAAACATCTAGAATGGGGCACTTGGGGAAGTAAAACAGCTGTGACAAGCAAACGATCAGAAAACGATCAATGGGAAAAGAAAATTTAGATTAGCAAATGAAGCACATCTTACCATGAGAAAATAGACACATCCACCCATCGATTTCTTGGCCTCTCCATCTCTCCTGAATGCTTCGATGTCATCACATAGCCAATCCAGCACATATTCAGCCCAATTGTACTCTGCTAGATTGTTGACATCGACAATGCTGCCCAGGTGTTTGGGGGTTGTCCCAATCTTGGAGGTGGGACAAAGCAGGATGGCGAGGACAAACAAAATGAACGACCTCCGGAACAGAGTGTTCACCGTCCCTTTCGTCATATTATCCTCAAGAAATGAGATACTAATATTGCTCAACAGTAGAACATCACTAGGAACCATACTCTTCTTTAAAATTGGCAAAGGCTTCCCACACGATAGGATGCCCAACACGTCGCCGACATCCTTGGCCATCACTTGTACCTTATGAGCCCAGAATACTGCTTACCTCCGATAGTAGGCAAAATCCATGGCCAGCTTCTTTATGATGTCCAACCCCATAGACTTGCAGTCCACATGTAGCAAGCCCCCAAACCCCATTTCTTCTATGTTCGCCATCTGGTCCGGTGTTAGTCTTGAAATTAACCTCTAAAACTTGTAAGGTGAACACCTCGTGAGGAAAGTGCCCTGTCATAGTAGATCATCAATTATAATCCAACAATGTACGGGACTATGATTGGACAGATAACTAATGTCCACTTCCATTTCCAAATAAACAGGAGCAATATTGGAAAATGTTTAAAATAAACAGACAACTAGTGAACAAAACGTGACACACTTACAGTAGGCCCCCTTCTTCCTAAGGGTGCCTTGGATGGGATGCCAAGTCTCTCCATCTCAACTTCCCTCTTTCGTTTGGCGGATGCCTTGTACTCCTCCTTCTCATTGGAGGATAAAGAGTTCCATGTATCCACCATGGCACGGTGCCCCAACCAGACAAAGTCAGATCCAAATTTCGATCTGTTCTGGTCCATAAACCTCTCCCTGAATAGATCCAAACCAGTGACCTGTTTGGGTCCGGCATCAAAGGTGGAAATGGAGTCAATCTTCCTTTTAGGTGCCATGCTGTATAGCCAAAAAGAAATGGACAATCAGCACACGCCTCTGTGATTTAAGATAGTAGATGCTTGTACGAAGAAAATTGCTAACCACTAACAAAGACTCATGTGAGCATTTGTTTACATCCAAATACTTACGTACAACATCAGAGCTAGACGGAGGTCATCAAAAATGGTGATCGGCCACTGGTGCTCAAATGGCGAAGATGAGTAGGTAAGTCGACACAATAATCCTGTTCGGTCGCTGTTGACCAGACGAGGGTCAAAACTTGGTAGTTGAAAGATTACTGGTCACACGGTGGTCGCAAGCAAATGTTCGATTCCTCTGGTTCGTTTGCACAGTCAACTGAAGTCTATAGGGAGCTGAATACTAGTTGGTCATGGAGGCAAAGACTACTTTGGGTATCAAATAATAATGGAACAGAAGGGTTTGTGTGGACAGTTTGGCTGTTGCACATTAAAAACACGTGTGCGAGGTTGTAATAGCGTATGAAAGTGTATAAAAATCACCTGATGGGCCGTAGTACCGCCAATGACGATCTTTAAATTTTAGATGGATGATTGTAAAAAAACAGGTAACGGAGTGTAAGGGACAAAGAGAACTATAGGCATTTGTATACATTCAAAAACTTACAT
The DNA here is from genome assembly GCA_911865555.2 of Thlaspi arvense. NCBI lineage: Eukaryota > Viridiplantae > Streptophyta > Magnoliopsida > Brassicales > Brassicaceae > Thlaspi > Thlaspi arvense. The sequence continues at coordinate 57,666 of CAJVSB020000876.1, read as the reverse complement.
ATAATATGCATCAGCTACATAGAGGAACTGACCTAGTGGTGATCGGTGGCATGCAAATGCTCGCCTCCTCTGCTTCCCTCGCGCGATGGACTGACGGCTAGGGGAACTAACTATTTATCTGCTAGGGCAACTTTATTTTCGTATATATATTAAAGGGTTTGTGTGCTAAGGGTTGTTGCACTTTAAACACACTTGTGCGAGGCGGTAATAGCGTATGCAAGTGTATTGTAATCACCTGATAAATTAAACTAGGACAACAGTACTATTGTGAACATTTAGTTCACGATTAAAGTAACACAGGTGAGGAATGGAAAAATTCAAATGGATGATTATAAAGAAATATATGGACATTTGGATTGTGATAAATCCATGATTGTCAAACAACAAATGGGTCATTGTAACAGATGGCTGAATATAAAATAAGATACATGACTGTGAAAGGACTGTTGGCCACGTGAGCAATTACAGAATAGCGATTGGAAAATTACAGATATATGAATGTAATGTTTTAAGTTATAGATATCAAATAGTAGTTGCGTGAACGATGAAAAAGTCAAAACAGATAACTGACTATAATTATACATCTAAACACGTGAAAAATAACAGATGGAACTACAAACAAGAACAATATGAGAAAATCAAGAATCAGATAGGTGACTGTAAAACAATAGGTGCATGTGTCATGGAGCGAATCACTTTACATTCATGCATGCGTCATTTTAGAATACCATTCTGCAAAAGCACACACAGGCATCTGACTCCCCACATCTGTTATGTTACGGTCATCCATTTGTTATTTGACTGTCACAAATCTGTCAAGTTCCAAGCGTCCTTCCCTTGTTTTACATTCGTGCATCTGTATTTGACAGACACTAATCCGTCACGTTTAAACGTTTATCTGTTATTTTACAATCGTCATATGTATTATTACATTCATGCACATCTCATTTTCTTTTGTTCACTTATCTGTCTACACACACACAAGCATCAATGTTTTCACACATGATAATATGTTAGTAGACACAGGCCCCGATCTATTATTTTACAGATTGGAACCTGTCTAATTATAGGCTTCAATATATTTTTTTTCCAGATGCAACTCGTCTGGTTATAAGCCTCTTGTTATTTTACGGATGGGAACCTGTCCCTTTATATGCTTCCATCTGTTATTTTACAAATCAAACATGTCTCTTTATAAACCCCCATCTATTGCTTTACAAATGGGGACCTGTGTTTAAAAGCCAACATCTATCCGTGATTTTACAAATTGGGGAACCTGTCTCTTTAAAGATGGGACCTCTCTAGTTACATACCTTCATCTGTTATTCTACAGATGGGAACCTTCTATTACAAGCTTCAGTCTGTTTTTTCACAGATGCAACCTGTCTCATTATAACCAACATCTTTCATTTTAAAGATGGGAACCTGTCTAGTTACATACCTTCAACTGATATTTTATAAATGCAAACCTATCTTGTTACAAGCCTCCATTTGTCCTCTTACAAATTGGAACTTGTCTAGTTCAAAGCCTCCATCTATTATTTGACAGATGGAAATTTGTCCTCTTACAAGCTTCCATCTGCTATTTCTCAGATGGCAAATTTTTTCGTTCCAAGCCTTCATTTGTGGTTTTACAGATGGAACTGTCTCCTTACAAGTTTTTATCTGTTATTTTACAGACTGGAACTTGTTTAATTACACCCCTCCATCTGTTGTTTTAAAGATGGAAACATGTTAAACTTCTAAGCTCAAACTGTTGTTTTACAGAGGGAACATGTCAGGTTGAAGACTCCATCTGTTATTTTACAGATTGGAACCTGCCTAGTTACAGACCTTTATTTGTGGTTTTACATATTATAACTTGTCATTTTACAAGCTTTCATATGTTATTTTACATATGGGAACTTGTTTAATTAAACGCCTCCATCTGTTGTTTTAAAGATGGAACATGTCACCTTTCAAGCCCAATCTATTATTCTACAGAGGGAACCTGTCAAGTTAAAGCCTCAATTTGTTATTTTACTGATTGGAACCTGTCTAGTTACAAACTACCATCTGTTGTTTTACATATGGATATCTGTCGAGTTACAGGCCTCCTCCTATTATTTTACAGATATGTACCTATCTAGATACAAACATCCATATGTTATTTTGCATGTGGGAATCTATTTCCTTAGAGGCATCCTCCTATTATTTTACAGATGGTCTCATTACAACAATCCGTCTGATGTTTTTCAAATGGGATCTCTCTCGCAACATCCTTTTATCTGTTATTTTACAAATTGGAAACTCTCTGTCACCTCCATTTGTTATTTTACAGAAGGGATCTTGTCTTCTGACAAGCCACCAGCTGTTATTTTACAAATGGAAACTTGTCTGATTACAAGTCTCAAGCTGCTTCGTTACATGCCTCATCTGTTATTTTACGAAAGAAGCCTATCTCATTATATGCCTTCATCTGTTGTTTTACAGTTGGTAACCTGTCTCATTACAAGATCCATCTGATATTTTACAGAGAGAACCTGTCTCATTACATACTTCATCTTTTATTTTACGGATGGGAATCTGTTTCGTTACATACTTCATATGTTGTTTTACTGTTTTGAACTTGTCCCGTTACAAGCCCCCAGCTACTATTTTACAGATGGAACTTGTCTCGTTAAATGCTTTATCTATTGTTTTATGGATGGGAACTTGTCTCCTTATATGCCTTCATCTATTATTTTTCTATTAGGAGCTGTCCCGTTAAAAGCCAACAATTGCTATTTTGCAGATGGAACCTGTCTCCTTACATGTTCATCCATTATTTTATGGATGAGAACCTGTCCTGTGGTATGCCTCCTGTTGTTTTACGGATTGGAACCTACCACCTTACATGCCTCCATCTGCTAATTTACAGATTGTACCTATCCGGTTACTGACTCCATCTATTGTTTTACAGATGGGAGATGTCTCATTATAGGCATCCATTTGTTATTTTACAAAAGGGAGACATCTCGTTACTGGCCTCCTGTTATTTTACAAATTGGAAACTCTCCATCACCGGACTCTATCTGTTATTTTATAGAAGGGATCATATCTCATGACAAGCATCTAGCTTATATTTTACTAAAAGGAACTTGTCTGGTTACTATCATTTTACATGATTCATCAATAATTTTATGGATGGAAGCTTGCCTCGTTATATGTCTTCATCTCTTGTTTTATGGAAAGGAACCTGTCTCGTTATAAGCTCCAGCTGTTATTTTACAGAGAGAAGATGTCTCGTTACATGCTTCATCTGTTATTTTAAGGATTAGAAACTGTCTCATTACAACCTTCATCTGTAGTTTTACTGTTGGGAACCCGTCCCGTTAAAAGCCACAACTGTTATTTTACAGATGGAACCTGTCTCTTTACATACTTCCATATGTTATTTTGCAGATGGAACCTATCCCTTTACATGCTACTATCTGCTATTTTACAGATGTAATCTCTTCAGTTATATGCTTCCATTTGTTGTTTTACAAATAGGAATATGTTTCGCGACAAGCCTCCAGCTATTATTTTACAAATGGAGACTTGTCTCGTTACATGGCTATATCTGTTATTTTACAGATAAAACCTGTCTAGTTACATGCTTCATCTATTATTTAACAGAATGGATCCTGTCTGACGACAAGCCTCCAACTTTTATTTTACAGATAGAATCTTTCTCGTTGCATGTTTCATCTGTTATTTTATAGATTAGAACCTATTTCGGTATAAGCCTTCATCTGTTATTTTATAGATGGGAACCTATCTCACAACAAGCTTCCAACTGTTATTTTACAAATGGGGACTTGTCTCGTTACATGGCTATATCTTTTATTTTACAGATAAAACCTGTCTAGTTAAATGCTTCATCTGTTATTTAACCTAATGGATCTTGTCTGGTGATAAGCCTTCAACTGTTATTTTACAGATAGAACCTGTCTCATTACATGCCTCATCTGTTATGTTACAAATTGAAACCTATCTCATTATATGGCTTCATCTGTTGTTTTACAAATGGGAACCTATCTCGCGACAAGCCTTTAGCTATTATTTTACAAATGGGGACTTGTCTTGTTGTACGCCTTCATCTGTTGTTTTATAGCTAGGAACTTCTCTCATTACAAGCTACAACTGTTATTTTACAGATATAACCTGTCTAGTTCCAAATGGGGACTTGTTTCGTTACATGGCTACATCTGTTATTTTATAGATAGAACTTGTCTAGTTACATGCTTCATTTGTTATCTAACATAATGGATCATATCTAGTGACAAGCCTCTAGCTGTTATTTTACAGATAGAACATGTCTCATTACATGCCTCATCCGTTATGTTATAGATTGGAACTTGTCTCGTTATATGCCTTTATCTGTTATTTTACAAATGGGAACCTGTCTCACATAAGCCTCTAGCTATTATTTTACAAATTGGGACCTGTCTCGTTATATGCCTTCATTTATTATTTTACAACTAGGAACCTCTCTCGTTACAAGCTATAGCTGTTATTTTACAGATAGAACCTATCTAGTTACATGCTTCATCTGTTATTTAACAGAATGGATTCTGTCTAACGAAAAGCCTCCAGTTGCTATTTTATAGATAAAACTTGTCTCGTTACATGCCACATCTGTTATTTTGCAGATTGGAACCTGTCTCATTACATTGCTACATATATTAATTTACAAATAGAACCTGTCTCGTTACACGCTTTGTCTCTTACTTTAGGGATGGGAACCATTCTTGTTATATGCCTTCATTTAATGTTTTACAACTGAGAACCTGCCTCGTTACAAATTTTGGCTATTATTTTACAAATGGAACCGGTCTCCTTACATGCTTCATTTGCTATTTTACGGATAGGAACCTGTACCGTTAAATGCTTTATCTGTTATTTTATGAATTGGAACCTATCTCGTTGCCTTCACCTGTTGTTTTATAGCTGGTAACCTGTCTTGTTACATATCTCCACAGAATGGTACCTGTCTGTTTATTGACCTCCATATGTTTTACAGATGGGAGATGTCTTATTACAGGCCTCTATCTGTTATTTTATAAAATAGATCCTATCTTGCAACAAGCCTCTAGCTGTTATTTTACAAATCGTAATCGGTTTGGTTACATGGCTACATCTGTTATTTTACAGATAGAACCTATCTTGTTACATGCTTTATCTGTTATTTTACGGATGGAAACCTGTCTCGTTATATGCTTTCATCTATTATTTTACAAGCTCCAATTGTTATTTATAGATGGAACCTGGTTCTTTACATGCTTTTATCAGTTATTTTACCGATGGAACTTGTCTCCTTTTATGCTTCTATTTGTTATTTTATAGATGGAACCTATCCTTTTATATATCTTCATTTGTTGTTTTACAGATGAGAACTTCTCTCCTTACATCTATTATTCTTCAAAAGGGAACCTGCTTGTTTACAATCCTCTATCCATTATTTTACTGAATGTAACCTATCTCTTTACATGCTTCCATATATTATTTTACAGATGTAACTTGTCACTTTACATGCTTCCATCTATTATTTTACAGATGGAACATGTCCTTTTATATGCCTCCATCTGTTGTTTTATAGATGGGAACCTCCCTCCTTACGCTTGTTATTTTTCAAAGGGTAACCTGTCTCTATGTAATCCTCCATCTATTATTCTACTGAATGTAACTTGTCTCGTGACAAGACTCTAGTTATTATTTTATAAATGGGAACTTGTCTCGTTACATAGCTACATCTGTTATTTTACAGATAAAACCTATCTCGTTACATGCTTCATCTGTTATTTTACGAATGGGAACTAGTATCGTTATATGCCCTCATCTGTTCTTTTACAGCTGGGAACCTCTCTCGTTACATGATTCATCTGTTATACTACAAATGGGAACTTGTCTCATTATATGTCTTCACATGCTTTTTCCCACTGCTATCTTACAAATGGGAACCTATCATATTACATGGCTACATCTATTATTTTACAGATAAAACCTATCTCATTACATGCTTCATCTGTTATTTTATGTATGGGAACCGGTCTCGTTATATTCCTTCATCTGTTGTTTTACAACTAGGAAACTCTCTCATTACAAGCCGCAAATTGTTATTTTACAGATAGAACCTGTCTCATTATGTGCTTCATTTGTTATTTTACGAATAGGAACCTGTCTCATTATATTTCTTCATCTGTTATTTTACGATTGGAAACCTCTCTCGTTACAAGCCCCCAGCTGTTATTTTACAGAATGAAACCTGTCCAGTAACAAGCCTCCAGCTGTGATTTTACAAATTGGAACCTGTCTACTTACATGGCTACATCTGTTATTTTACATATTTAACATGTCTCGTTACATGGCTAGATCTTTTATTTTTCAGATGGAACCTGTCTCTTTACATTTTTCATTAGTTATTTCACATATGGAAGTTGTTTCTTTACATGCTCCCTTATGTTTTTTTACAGATCGTTACCTCTCTTATTCGCCTCATTTGTTGTTTTACAGATGGGAACCTATCTTGTTACAAGCCTCCAGCTGTTATTTTACAAAAGGAAACCTGTATCGTCACATGACTACGTCTTTCATTTTACAGATTGAACCTGTCACTTTACATCGCTACATTAGTTATTTTATGGATGGAAGCTGTCTCTTTCTTTGCTTCAAGTATTTATTTTACATTCATGCATCTGTATCTTTACAATCACTATAAGTAATTGTACACTTGGCATCTGTCTTTATATTCATCCATTTGTTGTCTTACGGTCATATATTTGTATAGTCACTTATATTATAAACCAAACGCAAATATGAATTTTATGCTGGCCAATCTGTCTCATTCCAATCTTTCATTTGCTACTTTACAAGCAACTATCTGTCATTTCAAAATCATTCATGAGGTTGAGGGGTCAAAATCAGGATAAGATGGAGAAGTTAATTGTGACGTTTTAGTCACTATCTAAACTGGCTTAATGTACAAGAGCAGTAGCAGGTGTTTGCGGCAGTAATAATAAGAAAAAGAGAAAGAAGAAGAAGAAAAAGAAGGAAAAATCAGAAATTGAAACTTACGCATACGGAGATGTTGAAGGAAGAAGAAGAAGGAAGGAAGCTTGGATGGGTTGGCACGGAGAACCTTGGCACGTTGGTATTTCGTCTCTCCATTCCGAAGAAGAAGAAGAAGGAAAAGGAGGAAAGAAGCTTGGATGAGTTGGCACGAAGATCTTTGGGACGCTGGAGTTTTGTGTCTCCATTCCGAAGAAGACAAAAGAGGATGATGAGGAGGAAAAAGGAAGCTTGGATCGGTTGGCATGATCCTTGGAATGCCGGAGTTTGCTCTCTCGATTCCGAAGATGACGGAGGAGGAGGAGGAGAAAGTAGAAGGAAGGAAAAACATACGAGAGTATTTTGGGCATCAAAATTACCTTAAGAGGGTATTTTTTTAGAAAGGGACTTTTTAAAATATATTTTTACTTCTAGTCTTAAAAGTAAATATTATTTATTAATTTTCTTTTTTAGTAATTATCCCTTTTTTTTTCTAAACAGTTTATTCAACGTGATGGAAGGAAGTGTTGTCAGCATAGAAAAAATAATGGACAGATTTTGGGATTATCGTTTATTTACATTAACAACCTATTATTATTTATTAATTTTTCTTCTAGTGCAAATCTTTAATGGTTCTTTCTTACTTCACAGCTTTCGTAATGCGAATATTTTTTGTTCACATGAATATCATTGTATTTTTAAAATTTTTATTTGTAAATATCATATTCTCCTTGCAACGAGCTGGCAAGCAACGACTGCAGTAATACAACGGCTGTTTTTTCACATTTTTAATTAATTTAGATATTTATTTAAAAAATTTTTCAGATAAAACTTTTATATTTAAATTTTTTAAATATAATATGATTGTCAAAATTGTATCAATTTCTGCATTCGAAATGGATTGTACCCCACAGGCCACCGGCTACCGGCTATCGCAATGTATAATTTGTTTAGAGTGCAGGGCCGGATCTTTTTCATTCTGGCAGGCATACAAAGTAAACGGCTGGTGTGGTGGTGTCCTACTTTCCAGTATTTTATTGACAAGAGGTATGATGCCGTGGAAGATATTGCAGAGAAACTCGTCGCAAAAGGCCAAATAGGGGAGGCTGGTTCACTGGATGTTCAATATTTTTGCGTCTCCAGGCTAGTCAAAAGTCAATTCTGGCTCGTACCTCGGTCTCGCTGATCTTCATCTGAGTTGGTCTCCATTGAAATCTCCCGCTCTGAGCTGGTGGGTTTTAATTCTACTAACCAATACTGGATTTTGTAACCTTGGTTTTTGCAGGTTTTGTAGGAATTTCTTTGTAGTTGTAAATATTGTTCTGATGATCTATGTAAATTTTGTATGCTTATTCAAGTGTTTGTGCATAAGAGTTGGATGATTGGTGCGAAAATTGTGTCTATAGATGTTTTCCTTTCATTAGTGGGAGAATTTTCTGTATACATACGCTGCTTTCATTGAAAGGGATGTTTTCCTTTAGGTGCGAGGATATAGATAAGCTTCACCTGTTTAAGGAATTGCTTGGAATGAATCAAACCCATTTCAAAAAATTAGGGATTTCCGTTCTGACCTTTTTTTGTTTGGTTTCCTTGAACTAATAAAGGTGTACGCCGTTGGTGCTTAATTTGGGAGAAAGCTTCAAAACTCGTGTTTACCAGCTGAGCTCATGATTAGGCTTGACAAGCAGCAGGGCTTGAGCTGGTTCATATTATAACCCAGGCAAGTTGACCATTGTCCGAGCTCAAGCCGCCTCAGTTTGCACCTAGCTGAGCTCGAGCTAGAGCTATGCAGCATCCTAAGCTCGAGCTATAGTAGCCAGGCTTGATTCAAAATTGAGCCTGAGCCTGAGCTGCTTAAAAACTAGATGGGCTGAGCTTGAGCAGCCAGAAGATAGGATTGGCTCAGCTTGTTTGCCTCTCTAACTTCAGATGATGGAAATTTTGAATCTTGCTCCAGTTGACAGCATATCTTTTTCTTGGATTGAAATTTCTTAGCTCAACTTATATAACCATTCTTACCAAAAATGCATACTATGTGGCAATTATTGAAATGTGAATGATAACAGATTACACTTCAAATTCTTGACTTTGGTATTATAACTAGGATTCCATGCTTTCATGCTTCAGTCCACATTCATGAAACCATTAACAAACATCGATTTGGAGTGGTATTCTTGACAATCCGATAACAATTAAACATACTAAAATGAAGTGACGTACTTTCTTCATATTTTTTAACTTTCAAATGTTGGTACCTTGAAATGTTCTCTGGTGCCAATTAATGTTGAGCACTATAATGATTTGTAATCAATTTTTTGTGTGTGTGTGTGTGTGTGTGTGTGTGTGTGTGTGTGTGTTCATGAAACCCTCATTACATATGCTTTTGTTAAATTGATGTCCACAGGACCCTGTTCAAGCTAGGAACTGATATTAATTCAAAATGTCCCTAGAATGAAATTGATAGAGGTTGGAAATATTAATAGAAAAAAAAAAGAAATAGAGACTTTTATTGGCAAGGAATCGTGCAAGAATCTTAAACACAATTACAACCAATAAACCTGTCCGTATAGAGAGGACAAAACTCCAAGAATTAACAAACATTCATAAACTAGACAATCCCCCTAAAACAAATCCACAAGCTATTTATACTAAATATCCCTAGCTAACAAGCAGAAATAAACTCCTAGAATGAAGGAAATAATTGAGGATATGGCTTGAGTGGAAGTAGTGGAGTAGTGGAAGTTATGGGATGGTTGTGGAAGGTCTTGGACCACTTCTTCAGCATATTGAACGTGTAACCCCAATAACTGATCCCCATCTTTACCACGTTTTCTCCACCTTCTTCGTGAATACGTCCTCAAGGGTGGATCCATATCAGCACATTCCCCCTGGAAAAACACCTTGTCCTCAAGGCGGAAAGAAGGAAATTGACCAACAAGAAGGTCATAATTTTCCCAGCTAGCTTCTTCAAGAGGACGACCTTCCCATTGAACCAACAACTCCAAAGTAAGGACACCTCCTTCTTTAACCCAGCGATGAGTTAACACTTTGGCAGGCATGAGAATGATTTCCCAATCAGAACTAATGGGAAGTGGAGCTGGTGGTGAAGCAGGAACTTGTCCCACAGCCGAGCGTAGCAACGAAACATGAAAGATGGGATGCACTTTGGAGGAAGCAGGAAGTTTCAATTCATAAGCCACTGGTCCAACACGTTGAATGATCTTGTAAGGGCCAAAAAATCTAGGAGATAGTTTCTCATACCTTCTTTTAGCAAGTGAGTGTTGGCGGTAAGGTTGAATTCGTAAAAAAACAGGATCCCCAACATTTAAACTCAGCTTCCTTCTCTTTGAATCAGTGTAGGCCTTCATTCGAGATTGAGCTTTAAGAGATTAGCCCTTAAAAGTTTCAGCATATCATCACAAGTAATAAGCTGTTCTTCAAGTGCTGCATTGCGTGTTTCTCCTAGAACAAACAGATGAAGTGGTGGCAGATCTCTCCCATAGACAACCTTGAAAGGTGTGGTTCCTGTAGAAGTATGAAATCCGGTATTGAAGGAGTATTCTGCCCAAGCAAGAAATTTACTCCAAGTATGAGGTTGCTCATGGGCAAAACACCGAAGATAGGTTTCCAAACACCTATTAACCACCTCAGTTTGGCCATCTGACTGAGGGTGGTAAGAGGTGCCCATTCTCAAACGAGTGTTGCTTAATCTGAAAAGTTCCTGCCAGAAAGTACTGAGAAATATGACATCCCTATCTGAAAGGATAGACCTTGGAATGCCATGAAGTCTTACTATCTCCTTGCAGAAAACATCAGCAACAGTTTTTGCAGTAAATGGATGAGATAAGGGAAGAAAATGTGAGTATTTGCTGAGGCGATCAACTACCACCAGGATGGTATCAAACCCGCCAGATTTTGGAAGGCCAACGATGAAATCAAGTGAAATATCTTCCCATATTCTTTCTGGTATAGGTAGAGGTTGCAGAAGACCAGCGGGTGCTAACGCTTGGTATTTGTTCTGTTGACAAGTTAAGCAATTTTGAACAAATAACCTAACATCTCGCTTCAGGCCCGGCCAGAAAAAATTGGAAGAAATTCTATTCAGAGTCTTCAAATAACCCCCATGCCCTACAGACAATGAGTCATGAGATTCAGCCAAAAGCTTCTGCTTAAGAGGAGTGTTATCTGGGATTACCAAACGATTCTTGAAGTAGAGCTTGTTGGCCACTACCTGAAAATCTGGATAAGAATTGGAATCTTGTGAAAGTGAAGCCATTATTTCCTGGGTATATGGATCCACTTGAAGAGCTTCCTGCAAATCCATAAAATCCAATGAAATAGGAAGAGGCAAAGCTAAAAAGTCAGCATGCTGTGGATGTTGAGAATAGAAAAATCAAATGGTAGCAACTTCATAAGGAGCCTTTGCTGCTCGTTCATTGTAACCCGCTGTTCCAATAAGTATTTAAGGCTAAAATGGTTTGTTTTGACAAAGAAGTGATGTCCCAACAGGTAATGCCTCCACTTTTGTAAGGCGAGGACAAGAGCTAGCAATTCCCGATCATAAGTAGATTTCAAACGATTTGAGAAAGCAAATCCCTTACTATAATATGCAATTGGGTGGTCCGATTGGAGAAGTATGGGACCAATTCCTTCAGAAGAGGAGTAAAATTCTACAGTGAATGGTTGACTAAAATTTGGTAAACACAAAACAGGAACTGAAGTCAACACTTGTTTGAGGTTTTGGAAAGCTGTTTCAGCCACAGAAGACCATGCAAAACCATTTTTTCTGGTGAGATCAGTTAATGGCCTTGCAAGAACCCCATAATTTTTCACAAACCTACGGTAATAACTGTTAATCCCAAGAAACCTCGAAGCTCTTTCACGTTGGTTGGTGTAGGCCATTCTATAACTGCTTGAATTTTTTCTGGATCAACAGCAACGCCTTTAGCAGATACCACGTGACCCAGAAAGGAAACTTGAGTTTGGCCAAACAAGCATTTAGAGGCTTAAGCAAAAAATTGGTTGTCCCGAAGAAGTTGAAGGTGATTTGTAAATGGCGAAGGTGTTGCTGAACTGTTTGGCTGTAGATCAGGATGTCATCAAAGAACACCAAAATAAATTTGCAGAGATAGGGTCTGAAAAGGTCATTCATAGCGGCTTGGAAGGTAGAAGGGGCATTGGTGAGACCAAACGGCATGACCACAAACTCGTAATGGCCAGAATGGGTTCGGAATGCAGTTTTGGGAATATCAGAAGGGTTAACGCGAATTTGGTGATACCCAGACCTCAGGTTTACTTTGAAAAAATGGTGGTATCGTTTAATTCATCAAGAAGCTCATCAATGTTGGGTATGGGTATTTATCAGGGATGGTAATTTTGTTTAAGCTTCGGTAATCAACACACATTCGCCAAGAGTTATCCTTTTTCTTGACTAAAAGGATAGGGCTGGCGAAAGGACTGGTACTTGGGCGAATAAAACCTGATCTTAATAAATCAGAAACCTGATTTTCAATTTCAGATTTTTGAAAATATGGATATCGATAAGGCCTGATATTTGGGGTTTTGAATTTGGGAGTAATGGTGTATTGTGGGCATGGGACCGAAAGGGTGGAAGGGTATTGGATTCAAAATCTTTAAATAAAATTTGAATTTCTGAATTTTGGATAGGATGGCTACCTGATATCTCGCTTTCTTTGAAAAATACTGAAAGGTGGCGTCGGCTTGTGCTTTGTGAGGGACCCCCTGAAGCTTATATTGCTTGCCATTAAGATGAAAAATTAGGAACATTTTGTTCCAATTGGCCTATATTGTATTTAAGGAGGCAAGCCATTTGATACCCAGAATGAGATCAGCACCTCTGATTTCGAAAGGGTAGTAATCTTGGGTGATCGTCAACCCGGGAAGCTGTACCGAAACATCCCGACAAATGCGATTGCACTTAATCATGTCACCATTACCAATTTGAATTCCAAAAGAAGGAATAATTTGGAAAGGCAGCCCAACTTCTTCAACAATCTTCTCTACAACGAAATTATGTGTTGACCCACTATCAATCAAAATTAGAACTTGGCGTCCTCGTATGGTACCCAAAAGCTTCATTGTAGTGCCAGAAGATTTGCCCAAAATAGCATGGAAAGAAATCTCAGCCAAGTCCGCCGTGGGGGTCATTGTCATCGGCATTTTCTTGTTCTCCATCTGCTGGAAGTTCGTTGTCCTTGAGCTCCATTAGAGAGAAGCTTGTGGGTTTGCATCTGTGACCCGAGCGAACTTCTCGTTACACCGGAAACAGAGACCCTTTGCCAAACGGTTCTGCCTTTCGGCTTCCCAAGATCTATTTTGTAGAGGTTGGGTCATTGCTTGGGTGGCCTGAAAATTGCTTCGTGATTTCGCTTGAATAGCTAAGGAAGATGAGTTGTTGTCGCGAGGAAGAAGAACTCGTTTGAATGATGTTTGGGGCAGTGGGCTGGGTTGGCTGGATGTGGTTCAACTAGGACCTTTGTTGCTGCGATTTGGGCTTAGTTTGGACTCAAATTCAAGAGCTAAACTCATGGCCCTATAGACAGTTCTGGGTTTGTGGATCCTAACATCAGCTTTTTACTCTTCCTTTAAACCATTTAAAAACGCACCCAATAAGCAATGATCTGGCCAATTTGTGACACGTGAATATCTTTTGGCAAATTCTTGACGGTATTCTTGAATAGACCCAGTTTGCCGTATGTCACAGAGATGTTTGTCGGGATTTTGGAACTCCGCTGGACCATAGTTTTCCTGCAATGCTTTGACAAGCTCCTCCCAATATAGCAAAGTTCGCTCATGATTAATCCAAGCAAATAAGTCGAGGGCATCACCTTCGAGATACATAGTGGCGATGCCGACTTTGAGTTCCTCCGGGGTTTGAAAATAACGGAAATATTTTTTCGCTTTTAAGATCCAACCAGGGGGATCTCCACCTTCAAATTTTGGAAATTCCATCTTCGTGTGAGGGCGCCGTGAAGGACTCCTAAACCACCTCGGATTATCCATGTCGTCGTCTTCTATTTCTGACCATGCTGATCTTCCCTTCTCACGTAGCCCCATAGGAAGTTCCTTGGCCTTTCCTTTGTTAGATACCCCGAGACTAGTTTCCACAAGTGGGGCCCCACTAGATTGGGCTTTGAGTGCTGCGACCTCTGCTGCCAGAAAGTCTATGGTATTTAATTTGGAAGCAATGGCTGGTAATTGTTGAGTGATGGAATCAGAATTTGGATTGGCTGTAGGATTGGTGTTTGGGTTGGGTGGATCATTTTGGAGGTTGGACGATCAGGTGTTAACCATTGGATCGAGTTGCTCTAATACCAAAATGATAGAGGTTGGAAATATTAATAGAAAAAAAAAAGAAATAGAGACTTTTATTGGCAAGAAATCGTGCAAGAATCTTAAACACAATTACAACCAATAAACCTGTCAGTATGGAGGGGACAAAACTCCAAGAATTAACAAATATCCATAAACTAGACAATCCCCCTAAAACAAATCCACAAGCTATTTATACTAAATATCCCTAGCTAACAAACAGAAATAAACTCCTACAATAAAGGAAATAATTGAGGATATGGCTTGAGTGGAAGTAGTGGAGTAGTGGAAGTTATGAGATGGTTATGGAAGGTCTTGGACCACTTCTTCAGCATATTGAACGTGTAACACCAATAACTGATCCCCATCTTTACCACGTTTTCTTCACCTTCTTCGTGAATACGTCCTCAAGGGTGGATCCATATCAGAAACTTTGTTAATTATAGAAATGGTGTAAAATATACATAACTCCGAACATAAGTAACTATGGAGTCTGGTAAATTTGAATTTGAAGTAAATTTTCTGATCATGAGCAGACTCCCTCATAGCCTAGTTTCAACATGCATCAAGTTCTAATCTAACGTTGCCATATGCTTATTGTATCTTTTTAGACAAAAACAATACGTGAAACAATTCCTATAAATTTCGTTCCTAACCACGCCAAGGTCTTCAGGATGTTCAAATCATTTGGAAATTCATCCAGGATTGAAATGTTTACTTTTACCTGGGACAGCCTGAAGGAAAGAATTTAAAATTAAACTTATTGTGGTTATGTCTGCACCATTCTTTTTTGAATAATTTATTTCATGAGTCATCTGGTGCAAGCTTATATCAGATTTGCCTAGTATCATTTCCCAAGGCTTCTGCTAAGTGAGATCAGGGAAAGTTTCTGTTATACCAAGTTGGCCCTTTGGGAGATTTGGGAGCCATGGAAATTTATTTTGTGGAACACCTAAAATTGTCCCTTCTATAGCAGATCACGGAGGCATTCTGTTGAAATTTATCTGTCAGTTTTTTGGGAAATTAAAGGGCTTACCTTTCTATTATGGTACAAGCCTAATTCAGTTCTTATGACTTTTGCTGTTATAGACACATTTATTAGACTTGCCATTCTGACAAGAACCATAAAATCTGAAGGAAACTTGTTTGAACTTTTTAAGTGTAAAATTTGTTACATTTCAATTTTGACAGCTTCTCTCCTTGAACTTACTGTGCAGGACTATTTTGTTGAAGTGCAACCTACATACAGATCATGGGAAACAATGAATCAATGCCCGATGACAGTAGTAGTAATGATTTTAAAAGTGAACCCATTTTACATGCAAGAGAAAGTTCCCCTTCACACACAGGAAGTTCATCTGATCCTCATAATCAAGCAAAGCAGAAAGCCTCGTATATAGCTGATAATTTCAACTCCTTGGATGAGGTTTAGTTCCTCCATGACTTTGTATTTATTAATTAAGTTTGATGAACATTTTTTATTTGATATTTCCTTCTAGCAGTTGAAACAATTTGTAAAGGTTCTTTATTCAAATACACAAACCATAATAATTATAACCTTGGGTGGTCAACTGCTGCACTCAACATAAGATAGATAATTGGCCTCCTTAAGAGCTGTGCACTATTTAGGAGATAGGAACTAAGCTGATTGAAGGTGTGCTGGGGCAGGACCCATTAGGGTTTCAAATAATGGTTCAAGAGACTATGGTCCGGAGAAAGGAAAAACAAGCTTTGGCTATTTTGGGACTGTTCTAATGCTGTGAACAGTAACTAAGAGTAATGGGGGAAGAAGACTAGAAATCACTCCTAGAGTCATTATGCATCACATCTAGGTTAGGTTCATTACATTATACACACCCAAAGAGAGCAATAAAGCTCTGACTATTTATGTCAAAAACTGAAATCTACTCCATTGAGAGCTTTACAATGCTTTGTATAGAATTAGAAAACTCCTAAAGCAGCTAGGAATAGGATTGCTAATAAGGAAACTACTACTTAAGACCTATAGGTAAGCAATGGTGGATAAGATGTAGGCTCAGAGACAGCGGGAACTATAGGTGAGGCACCAAAAGATAGAACTAGAAGAGCTTTACTAATAGTACAATGATTAATAGGAATAGATGCAAAAATTGGACCATTCTCAAAAAAGATAACATCAGTAGACATGATATACCATTGTAAATCAAGAGAATAACAGTGGCAACCTTTTTGCAAACAAGAATAGACAAGAAAGACACATATGAAGGCTAGGTTGATAATTTGTCATCGCCTGGAGTTGGGTTATCAACAAAGTACATGGAACCAAAGACACGCAACCAAAGGGAGTAGAGGGGTTGATGAGGAAATAAAATGGAGTGAGAAATTTGATTTTGCAAAATAGAGGAATGGATGTAGTTAATTAGATAACAAGAATTAAGAACCCGAACGTAGTGGAACCTGAGTATGGAGGAGTAAAGTTCTAGCTTTTTAATACTCTGGCACTATCACTCCATAAAATACAAATAGGAAGATGCAAATTCCATTTGTATCTTAGAGTAAAAATGTCGAATGACCTTTAATAGTGCAAAATAATCTTTAATTAGAAAGGTGAGTATGACAAGAATAATCATCAACAAAAGTAACAAATCATGTAAACTCTAAACTAGAAGTGACGTGGCATCGACCCTATATGTTTGAATGAACTAAAAGAGGTGACTCAACTTGCCAGACAAAACAAGTAGGAAATGAATTACAATCATGTTTGCTGAGCTGACATGATTGACATTTTAAAGACGATACCTTGGATAGGCTAGGAAAATGTTGAAGCAACTAGTGGCAAAGTGAGATGATATAACCCCTAAGACTTGTGTTTGGCTCTAATCATCTTCCTTGAACCTTGATCATGTACAAAAATAGAATCATGAACAAAAGTAACAGATCAATTAAGGTTATAGGTTAAATGACTAATGAAAATCAAGTGAAAAAGGCTATTAAGAACATAAAGAATAGAATCTAATGAAAGGACGGTAAAGGTTGAGCTCGACCAATACACTGAGCAACAATGTGAGATCTATTGACTAAAGTAATCGTTGAAAGGGATAGTGGAGGTTTTTATTGCTAGATATGTGATTTGAAACACTAGAATCAAGAATCCAAGGTCCAAGAGATAGCAACTAAGACACACATGAAATTACTCGTATAAGCCACTAAAGCAGTTGACTAACTAGTAGCTTAGAACTGTAGAAACTCATTGTACTTAGATAGAGATAGAACAAACTGTTTGTGAAGTTCAATCAATTAGCAACATGTGGAGGTCATCCATGTATAGCATAAAACTAGTCCTTCATGTGATCTATCTTGTTACTAGAAGTGCATTGAGGATGATTGCCATGAGAATGAGCACCATGATTGCCTCCATGTGTGCTGTGATCATACCCTGTTGGATTTGTGCAGCTAAAACTAACGAATCTCCTGATATAGGTTTTGTAGATGTAATGGAAAAAATAGAGAGGGAAAGAAGCCAACCAAGCAAATCCTCTGTAGAATGAATCATGAGTGGCTAGAATCTGGGTATGAACTGGATCAAGCTTTGGAGGTAATTCTACAGGAATAAGAACCGTGAACAATCCTTTTTACATCCACTGAGGTTGGAAATTGGAAGTAGCTCATTAAACTTAGCCATAAGAGCTTGTACTTTACCCAAATAGGTTTGCATATGCATTTCTTGTTTCTTCACACTTTTATCATATTAGAAACAATTGTATAGAAGTGGGAGAGGGGCCACTACCCTCTTCCTAAAATATGTATCTGTTGGGTGCACAATGCTCTCACTTATAACCTAGTCTCCTTCTTTCATTCTGTTTGATGTGGGATTTGTGATACACTCCACTCCAATCTTTGACACCCTCATTAAGGTGGGGTTCACGGCCTCCATCACCCCTACCTACCTCCTTTGGAGGCGTTTGGCATGGGTGACACCACCACTATAGTTAGCTTTGACATCACTTATTATGGAGCCATTACCCTTAGCCCAAAAAATGCACCTATTAGAGTGTGCAATGCTCCTACTTATGACTTAGTCTCTTGCCTTCACTTTATTTGATGTGGGACATGTGACTAGTTTTGTTCAGGATTCACAAACAGATTAGAACTGAACCACTAGTTTCAGTCCTTGAAAACCATGAAGCAAGACTGGAGCCG
The DNA here is from genome assembly GCA_911865555.2 of Thlaspi arvense. Classification (NCBI taxonomy): domain Eukaryota; kingdom Viridiplantae; phylum Streptophyta; class Magnoliopsida; order Brassicales; family Brassicaceae; genus Thlaspi; species Thlaspi arvense. The sequence goes on along the minus strand of CAJVSB020000876.1, from coordinate 39,105 downwards.
TGAAGGTCAGTCTGGTCTCATCGCGGGCCTTCACAGTTTTGGACCAAATGTGGTTTGGTTCTAGTTCAAATTTGACCAAAAATGATTAATTTTAGCTTAGAATTAATTTAATCCTATGAATAATTTTTAGGTCATTAAATATTTTTCAAATATTATAAATATAAGAATTTGATCTTATAAATATTTAAATTTAATCATATAAACATTTTTTGGGTCATTAAATATTTGTCAAATGCTAAAACACAAAAGAAATAGATAATTAATAAAAAGATTTGAGCTTAATTGTGTATCAATTAAGTTGCATGCGTATTCTCCTGTGGCTTAGAGAAATTAAACTTCACATAGTTCTCTTAGCTTAAGTAGTATACTCCCTTACATTTTACCTTTTATCTTAATTAGTTTGGGTTTTTGCCCAAACTAATAATTTTTTTTTAAAATATTTTTATTGTGATTTTCTTTTTTATGTTTACTTTACATTGTAGGACATAATAAATTAAATTATTACTATATTGTCCAAAAAAAAATGTTTTAACTCCACAAAAACTCACAAGAATGTATGAATTTTATAGTTTTAGTTAATTAATGTTCATAAAATAAATTTTGAACTAATAAATAAATGCTTATTTGTTATTATCATGTGTTTTATTTTAAGAAAATTTCATATCTAACATTTAAAATTTAAAATCATAACTTAATTTCTTAGCATGTGTTATATTTTAAAAAAAATTTCATATCCGACATTTAAAATTCAAAATCTTAACTTAATTTTTTATTTTATTATATAGATTGCATGGATTTGTTTCTAAAAAGTAAGTGAAAATGGAGAAGAAAGAGAATGTGAACAAATAGAAAAACAAATTTTTCACGGTTCTTCATGGTTTAGTTTTTTATGATTTCGGTTTACAGTTCATTCTCTATTTCAGTCCCCGTTTTTGTGATGGTTTTGGTTCTGGTTCCAAAAACCAGGAACCTTAATTGGATCACTAAGTCTCCTATTTTAGAATTGGATTGGATCAGAATTGGATAGTTCGGTTTGGTCCAGTCTGGTTTTCGGTCCAAACCTAAACCATGGGCAGGAATATACATGAATAGTTTGTCACCAGGGTTGTATGTGAAGGTAAAAATGCGCCATTGTTTGCCCCAAGGATGGCCTAGTTAGTCCCATACTAGCAAGTCTTGCCCTAAACTCACAACTCATGTTTCCCTTACTTGAGTGTGAGTATATTGTGATGCAAACCCTTAACCCACAGCTTAATACACACAATGTTTATGGGAAAATCCCTTCCCAACATTGTATTACTATAACAATAGTAGTACACACAAGGAAACCTAGGATGACACTCTTCTCACACACACTCTTTTGCAACTCAAATGAGTTGAATGCCCAACCTTGGTCACTAAAACACTTGGCCTTCTGTTATGGATGGTGTGGATTACAAAATAAGGAAGTCAATAGCACCAAAAATGGGAAAGAAGACAAATAATGATTTTATTTCTAATTAAGTTAGTCAATGGCACCAAAAATGCGAAGGAAGACAAATAATATTTTTATTCCTAATTAGAAGATTTTGTTTTAGTAAGTATTTCTATTGCAATTTAAGTCCTTAATTTTAGTTTTCCTTTTTTTGCAAAAATAATTTCCTTTATAATTTCTATTGAAGAGAACAATTAGAGGAGAATAAAGCAAGCAGAATTTTCATTCAAATTTATAGAAGTTTAAGAATCTCTCTGATGAGTATAAGCTTAGGAACTCCCTTCAACGAATTATATATATATATATATATATAGGTTTTTCATGTGGCAAGAATCGTAACAAGGGAAAGATTGCATCCATTGAAGTAGATTTTCCTATGTATCGCCCTGTGACTCAATTCATAGCCCGGGAACATAACAAGTTGGTATCAGAGCCGAAAACTTTGAGCGATTCCAATGCAACAAAAGAATTTAGGGCTCTTTTACAAGAAGTTTAGGCAATTAACGAAGCAAGAGTGGCAGAAGTTGAGTCACAAATGGAAGCAAGAATTTCACAAATCGAGTCTAAATTGGGAACTCAGTTGCAACAATTATTATTGCAAATGCAAGAACTTGTTAATGGTCTTCACCAAAACAGCGACAAGGAGTCAGATAGAGGTTCAGGTAATAGTAACGATCATGGAAACCACCATTACAAAACTGGCAATCAATCAGAACTGTAAGGAGAGTCTGGTGTGATTTCACAGTACACAGAGACTAATTTTCAACTGCGAGTAATGTTTGGTGTAGTGCCGAGGTACACAAAACTTGATTTTTCGACCTATGATGGGTTAGAGGATCCACTAATATGGTTACATTGATGTGAGAAATTCTTTTTTTCATTAATGAATTGCTGAAATAGGCGAGGTTAGTTTGACTGCTTTTCACATGTTAGGTGAGGCACAATTATGGTGTTATCAGATGGAGCAGGAGGAATTGAATCTCACTTGGAAGGCATTCAAGGAATATTGCACTTTGAGAGTTGGCCCACCATTACGCGGAAGTCCAATAGGTGAATTGGCTAATTTGTACAAATTGGAACAGTTGAGGATTATTAGTGTCAATTTCAAGTGTTGTTGGCACGTGCTAATACAGTGCGAATGGATCAGCAGGTAGACTTGTTTACTACAGGCTTAATGGATTCAATTAGGCTTGATGTGGAAATGCAAAAACCTGCAAACCATGTTCAAGCAATGAATTTGGCACGAGCTTTTGAGAAGTAGTAGCTAGAAAGAGAGGTAGACATGTGAGGAGGGCCTTGGCAAAACGCTCGAACACTAAAGGCACCAACAAGGCAGCCATAGTTTCCTCTCCTACTCTTAAAAGTACCTTCAAGCAAGACGGGTTGATGGTGGCAGATTCGAGTTTAAGTAGTGCAACTTCTCCGTTTATCAAGAAATTGGCGTGTGGAGATGGCAGTACGAAGAGCTAAGGGACTCTGCTACAATTGTGATAAATCATATTCATCTAGGCACCAATGTAAAAAAATTATTTTGGCTAGAGGTAGAGGATCACGATGACATTGTGCAGAACCAAGACAAGTGTAGGAAGCCTGAAATATCCAATTTTCAAGCTTGAGGACAAGCTCTTTCTCCAAGAGAGGAGTAATGTTATGGATGGTGTGGATCACAAAATAAGGAAGTCAATGGCACCAAAAATGGGAAGGAAGACAAATAATGATTTTATTCGTAATTAACTAAGTCAATGGCACCAAAAATGCGAAGGAAGACAAATAATATTTTTATTCCTAATTAGAAGACTTTATTTTAGTAAACATTTTTATTGCAATTTAAGTCTTTAATTTTAGTTTTCTTTTTTTTTGCAAATAATTTCTTTTGTAATTTCTATTTAAGAGAATAATTAGAGGAGAATAAAGCAAGCAGAATTTTCATTCAAATTTATAGAGGTTTAAGACTCTCTTTAACGAGTCTAAGGTTAGAAGCTCCCTTCAACGAGTTCTATATATATATATATATATATATATATATAGATTCATTACGAGGCAAGAATCATAACAAGGGAAAGATTGCATCTATCGAAGCAGATTTTTTTGTGTATCGGCCTGTGACTCGATCCATAGCCCGGGAACATAACACCTTTCAAGAGTACATGTTGCTGCCAACTCTTGGAACCCATGACCTAGCTCAATGCGTGATGGACAATGCCTGGCCTAGCCCATCACCACTAGCCCACTCTGTTGGACCCATGCCATCCCATGTCCAAACCTAGTCATGCCAGCCCATGCAGCCCATGTTGTTGCCAGCCCAAGTTAGGCATGCCATTGGTGGTCATTGGCCCAGGCTGCTAACCCAATGCATGGCCCAAGTCATTGCCTAGTTTGGCCTAGTCCCTCTCGGTGCCCTGTTGTACCTTGCCTTGGTCATGCCTTGGCATGCCACCACAACCTCAATGTCAATGTGGCATGATAAGAGGCACTTTTGCCCCTTGCGCCCAAGCTGCTTCCTGTGCTATGCCACCTGACTACCTGGTGCCTCCCATGCCAGCATAGTGCCAATTCACGACCCCCATGACTTAGCCCTATGGAACTCCTCCAAACAAGCCCCCACCTAATTGCACACCTCCTGGCTCCATGACAACCCTTGAATGACAAGGCTTGTATGGTTGAAATAGAGGTACGAGCTCATTGTCTAAGGACATCCAAAGTAAGCCACATCAATCTTTTTCTAATGAGGTTGAATATCAGCAGGCATGTTTTTGACCTTTTTGATTAAGTGCTCCTCATCACCTTGACTTCTGAACCAGAGTTCAACTGATGTAGACATAGACAAATAGTTCATATCATTCAATTTCTCGGTTGTAATGTTAACAGGCCTAGAGAATACGGGAGAAACTAGACCAGCAATGTTGAGTGTTGGAGCTCCCATAATGTGTCTATAGTATTAACTAGTAGAGACATACTCTTTGGATTGAAGAAAGCTCTAAAGAGAAAACAGAAGTTCTAGCCTTTGTCTACAATAAATGAATTAGAACCAGAAGACCTAGAAACTAGAAGCCAAAATTGGCAATGAAGATAAAAACCAAAGTCGATGATGAACACAAATTAGAGAGTAGAAGCCGGGTTGAACACAAATCAGAGAGTAAAAGCTGGCGATGAACACAAACTAGACTATGGAAGCGATTGCAGACACTTGAACATAGTCGTCGTGGCTATGGGACCCTATTGTCAAGAGTTGAAGTCAGACAGGGTCATCAAAGTTGATGATTGATAACTTTTGTTGATGACATGAGATTAGGGTTTTGGATATCAAGCAAGTGTTTCCAGAAGAGCAAGTGGATGAGGAGAATAACATTCGAAGAAGGCTCAAGGAAAGTGGACGAGCTTCACGAGATAGCCCTCTTCATGGGCTGTGAACCGGCTCGGACTAGGACTGAACCGCCAGTTCTGGTCCCGAAAAATTATGAACCAGGACTAGGATCTTGAAAGCCAGTTCGGTTCCGGTTTTGGTTAATCACGATTCCGGTCCAATTCACAGTTCTGGTTTTAGGCTGGGCCGGTTCACGATTCCGGTTTGGGCCGGTTTTGGTTCGTTCACAGTTCATTCACGATCTAGTTCATTCGCAATTTGGTTCATTCACGGTTCGTTTATGGTCCGGTTCGTTCGCGGTTCATTTGCGGTTCATTCATAGTTCGGTTCAATTGTGATTTAATTTTGTCGATAAAAAAAATTTATATATTAAGTTATAAATATTTTTTGGTTATTAAATATTTTTCAAATATTAAAAATATATAATTTTATAAATATCTTTTAAATAGTAAATATAAAAATAATAATAATAAAAATGGAGAATAATTGTTGATGATAAACCGGGTTCTCTTGGGGTTGAATTTTACGCTCAAGTTGCGGATGTGAGATGAGGAATAGATCGTGGCAATATTGATGGCAATACAAATTAAATGAGAAATTATTTTATTTATTATTAAGTATATAAATTGAAAAAAAAAAAAGAAAGATGATTGTGTAGATAAGTTGAAAAAAAAAATGATAACAGGGATTTGTATTTATCTCTTATCAAATCCCGTTTGAGAGGAATGTTTACTAATAAAGTGCCTTTTTAGTGTATTGTAACCTCCTCCTTTTTTCCACGCAAAAGAACTTGTCCAATAGTTACATTGCGCCTTAATTTGTCCATCTATTACAATTTTTTTGAAATGGGTTTTGAAAATTTTCGATTTTAATTCTCTACCCATTTCTGTTGGAGAAATAAGATTGGCATTTTCTTGTCCCATTTCCAAATCAGCATTAACATTTTCATGTTGACTTTCTTCAGTATTAATAAATATACATGGTTGTTTCAAATGTGTTGGAGGAATAGTAGACATATTGATAGATGGTGTAGAAAAAGTTTCAGATCGAAAATTTAATAAAGGTTGTGTATCAATAAATATAGATTTTTTACAAGGCTAATTAACAAATTTCCTAGAAGGATTCGATACAGACCTTCTAGGAGGATTTGATATAGATTTTCTAAGATTTGATGAACATTTTACTATAAAAATAAAGTACAAATTTAGAGAAATGAAATGAGATTGTGGAAGATTGAGAATGAAATGAATAACAAATTCAGAGTAATAAAATAAGATTTTAGAAAATTGAAAGAGTTTAGATACAAAAGGTTGAGAGAGTTCAGATACAGAAGAAGTGCAAGAATTCCAATTAACCATCGCATATATTTATAAATAACATTTATAACGTTCATATTAACATTCATATTCAATTCAAATATAGAAACGTGTGAGAACAGCAGTAAAAATTCAAATGGTAAACAAGCCCCCACCTAGCCTTTGCAAGGAATCCTTGCAGGCTAGTGCTTGGTATGTAGACCACAGGGTGCAGGAATTCCCTGCCATGATTATTGACATGTTATGCTTGTGGCAGTGTTATTTTATAAATATAATAAAATATTTATATTAAATAAATATATTAATTAAATATTTTATAATATATATTAATTAAATATTTTTATATTAATTAATTTTACTTTTTATTATATTATGTTAATAACTATAATTAACTATAATATTAAAATTTTATAATATTTTAATTAATGGTCAATTCAAAAACGTTTATAATTCAAATGAGAAATAAGCCCTACTCCCTAATCACTAGTGGTAGAACCACTACTAGGCCAAGCAAAGACTCTTTTTAGCTAGTGCTAGGTTCGAGACTCCCTGCCTTACATTTTATTTACATATTTTTTCGTATTATAGTTATTTGTGATATTAATTACTTTTTTTTTGACATAAATATAATTTGTGATATTATTTTTCTAAATAATTTATTTCTTTTTTGAATATAAGTTGTTTAATTTTCTTAACAAATAAGAGAACATTTTAAATTTAAGATTGTATAATTAAATGAGATAAATTTTAATTTTTTTTAATTATTAAATAATTAATAATAGATTAATTATCAATTTATTAAATTAAACTTGTTTAATTAGTTTTTCCATACAAAAAGTGTTAATAATGAAATAAAATAAAATAAAACCTTCTAACTTTTTATGACATATAATTTATTTCATTTTAACTTTAAATGACAAAATAGAAAAATTTTAAATAGTAAAAATTAAAATTTTAAAATATTAAATATTTTACGGTTCTCTTTCACGGTTCACGGTTCATTACTAGTTCTGTTTAATGGTTCATTGTTCACAGTTTATTCACGGTTCTGGTTCATGGTTCGTATACAGTTCCAGTTAATGGTTTACCTTCATGGTTCACTCACAGTTCCGGTTCACGGTTCACAGTTCATTCTTGATTCCAGTTCATCGATTCCTTCATAGTTCCGGTTTAGGTTAAAAAAACCTGAACTGTAACTGGACCGCGAACCTTTATAGTTCAGAGTCGGACCAAATCAGACCGGATATTGCAGGTCCAGTCCGGTCCAGTTTGGTCCAGGCCAGTTCACGATCTGGACCGAAGCTGTGAACAGGGCTATCACAAGATGGTCTATGGAGGCCGAGGGTGGCACTTGAAGTTTATGCATGAGAGAAGAAGCTGCTTGTAGAGGCGTGTGGGATGGCGATGGCCAACATGACTTCAGCAAGGACAGGCCAAGTAAGAATCAACCTTGAAGTTGGAGAGATAAGGTCAAAAAGACATATGGCCAAGAAGAAATTTAGTGGAGTTATTACAGAGTGATTTAGGGTTAGGATGGATTTTCCCTATGCCAGTTTTGAAACTGTGTGAGAAGAAGAAAAAATAGAGAAAATCAATAATGTGGGAATATGCGGCATTGAAATGACCATATGCTGACGTCTATTTGTATAAGAGCTGTACATGCTAACTAAACAATACAAATGCACACATATATCCCTCAACCTATATTTAAAGGAGATATTCTAAAATATATTAAATGATACTTTAGAGTAGTTTATTACATGTCAGGAAGGTCTTGGTTTAACAACTTAAGCAGGCTACTAGAATTAACAACTTTTGAGTCTACCACAATTGCACAAAAGAATCTAGTCCATGTTGGTTAATAATAATCGCTCAAAAGTCTTGAGGCTTGTAACTTATAGAATCACAAACTTATCATTTGATGTGGTTGAGGTGCCACAACCTCCTATAGGTAAACGGTAATATTTTCATGGGGGGCCCAAATGGATATCTTAATGCTGCTCACACATTTTGGTTTCAGCAGGCCAAATCATATCATTCCTTATTTGCCAGAACTTGTGCCTGCCAAAATGAGTCTCAGCCTGTCAATGGGTCAGATCTGCATCACCTCCATTTTAGATTTGGTGTAGATCTGATCCAATCTATTTATCTTTTAGGTCCATTTTATTACTGATCCATTCAGATCCAGTGGACCTGGTTAATGGACCTGTCACTGTCCATCAATTATTTGTTTTAATGTCTCTTTTCTCCCCAGTATCAATGAATGTTATAATAAATATTTTGAAAAAGAATGTGTATATTCATATGTACATACAAATTTTTTAAAGTATCAGATTGTTCACATGCAGTACACTGCACCTGTTTCATATATCTGTCTGTGTATGTATAAGTTGTAAGATATATAGATAGATATATTAAAAGAGGAAAAGTGTTTCAGGTTTGTATTCAGAGCTTTCTTTGCTGCCTACCAGTTTAGATTTCAGATTGCTAACAGATTTTCTCTCATTTAAGCATACAGAATTTGATGGTGCTAGAGAGCTCATCCTCAAACTAAATGTGTATTACGATTGGGCTTTAAGATTATTTTTGACGGAATATTGTCAAAAGTTGCAGAAAAATGGAAATAATTCTAGAGAAGCAGATTAAAAAAGGAAAAATGCAGAAACAGACTAAAAGGAAAAAAAATTATTAACACAGAGACAGATTAAAAGAAAAAAAAAATCACGTGCATGCTTATTTATCATTTGAAGTTGACAGGGTGCAAGAAATCCATGAATCATCAGTTTCTTGTTGTGAACCTCAAGCTTTAGTTCAACTTTCTCCCCATATCCATACAAGGCATATGAAGTTATTAACAGCAAAATTTTAAAGTTATATTTCTCTTGTGCAAAATGATGGCCTATTCAGAATACCCTAATCTCTTATATCAAGTCTTCTAGTTTAGATACTGTAGCATAATGTATCTGGTGATTGGGTGTACTGGTTTTAAAATTGATCATTTGTCATTTCAAGCAAGAGAATGATGAATGCTTGTTACTTTACTCAAATATGGGCCACTAAGCCTTTAAGGAAGAAAATGAGTAAGATGTGCATTAGTATTATAAAAAATTTATACAGACAAAACACAATTTTATTCTTCACCTTCCCTATGAATTTCTTATTGTAGATTAACCTGTAATTTGTTACCCATCTTTATTTGTCTGGTTTCTTGTCATGCATGCATACTGTGCTTTAAGAGGGTCTTGTGCCTTACAGAATATGGTTCCTTTATTCCTAGGTAATTTCTTCTCTAAGAAATGCTGGCCTTGAATCATCGAATTTAATACTTGGTATTGACTTCACAAAGAGTAATGAATGGACAGGTGACTTCATTTTGGCTACACTTTTTATTTTGTAACTCCTGATCAGTTGAGTAGATCACTTGAAGCATTTGTAATTGTAGGCAAGCACTCGTTTAACAGGAAAAGCCTCCATGCAATTGGTCATGCACCTAACCCCTATGAGCAAGCGATCTCTATAATTGGCCGCACATTATCTTCCTTTGATGAGGATGATTTGATACCTTGTTTTGGATTTGGTGATGGTTAGTCTTTGTTCATGATTTCACTACCACAGTTTGACCTAAGAAGCATGGATATGGACAAGATATTTGACAAGGACATGGATGCACCAACAAGAAAACAATAGAATTAGAGCTTAACTCAGATATTGGATGTCAAAGACCCTTATGAATTATAACAAATTTTATTTGTTTATCACCTATGTATAAATAGTGTGTGTTTTTAATTTCATATTATCGACATGCATCTCTTTATATATGGTAATTAAAATGTGAAATTAGTAAAATTAAAAGAATAAAAATTAGAACATGCAACTTTTCCATTTTGGATGTTAAAAATACATGTCAGGCCATTTAGCGAGTCTAATACATGTCCTAGCAGCACAACCTTCAATTCGACACAGCTGTGTCCCACAGAGTGGCATGTCCATGCTTCCTGGAGGTCAACTTTCCCTGTACATATTTGAGGGTGTTATTTCTTTATTACATATATTTATTGGCAGCATCAACACATGATCAGTATGTCTTCAGCTTTTATCCTGATCATCGACCATGCCATGGATTTGAGGAAGCCCTTGCACGATATAGGGAAATTGTTCCTTTCATAAAGTTATCGGGTAATAAATTATTTCCTCCCTCCCTTGCCTTTTTTTTAAATTTTTTTAATGAAATTTCTGAGAAGATTTACCATATGCTTGGAGTATCATCCATGCTGCAGTTTGGCAAAAGAAAATGAAGTATGAGTTTAAGTAACTGTTGTAGGTGTATCATGTAAAGATTAAAGAAATGAAGTCTGAAATTCGATAGCTGGAAAAACATGTTCCCTTGGTTTATGTATAGAATTAACAGTAGATTATCCCATTATTAGGACTCATGCCATTTAGAATTTAAGTTCGCACATTTTTTAAAAGTCAGTTGGATCTATTTATTGCCTCATCAGAGTTTGGAAATTTTCTATAGGATGCATCAGCTCTCCTGACTGCACTAAACAATCAAGGATGAAGCAAGAGACACACCATGCATTTCCTATAGAATAAATGAAAAGTTTAATGATATGGACCAAATCAAAAAAAAGCCTTTTTCCAGTACTTGGCATTGGCTACATGTCTATTATTTTTATTTTCCACTTTGTCTCGGACCATAATCTCAGGTAAATCTCACTATAAGGTACATTTTTATTACATTTAATCAAGTTAATATTGAACTTTGTAGTCTATATAGCTTTAAACTTACTGTGGATAGCATCATTTAGTCCAACTATGGAACAACATTCTTCACTGTATGTTTTCAAATAATCATGACCCTCAATGGATGATTGCTAGTCATCTTGACTAGTGTCTCCCTTATCTCCCCCCCCCCCCCCCCCCCACAAAAGGAAAAAAAAACCCATGTGGGTGGATTAAAAAAAAAAGAAAAAAACTTTGGCAACCCAAACATTAGAATCCTACCCTATGTGGCCGAACAACATGGTCCTGAGGTACATGTGAAGGATTTGGATCCTCTCCACTTCGTACTTGAACTAGATCCATCTTGTCCTTTGGATCATTCATTTTTACTTGAATGATCTGTGATATTTCTTATTAAAAAGTTATAAATTTGAATTGAAAAAGTGGTCATTTGATAATAAATAATTAAATTACTTCTCTCTCTTTTAAGTTTGAGCTTTTAGATGAGATGTTGGTCAACAAGGTAACTTGGTATTAGAGCAGGGAAAATGTTATGCTTTCAAGTCTTATTGCCTTGCATATCAAATTTTTCATGTGTTGGTCTATTTATGAGTACAGTGTTTGTTTACATGTGAGAAGATGTTTAGTAATAAAATAATTAAATCACCTCTTTCTCTGCAAACTTGATCTTTTAGATGAGATAGTGAACAATTCAATACATATGATCTTACCATACCTAACATTTACTTCTAGAAAGAGAGTTGGGCTTCAATATCCTTCATAGGTGGCACAAGGGTGCCAAAAAGACTTTTTCTTCTTAACTAGAGTAATGGCTAAAACAAAATTTATAGATTGGGAACCAAACCTAAAGGAACTTTATGGAGGGAGAGACTAGTGCTAATGCAAGTCATAGAATTAAGGCATAATTAATATTAATTAGGAAATCCTTCAACAGTCTTGAGTGATCATTGTATTCCTACAAGTTTAAGGAAAGTTCTATTGAAGAGCTAAAAGACTAGTTTTAAGAAACAGCATGTTAGCAAAATCAGGGTAATAGGAATGAAAATATTAAGTGAATGTGTGGCACAGCTAGGAAGAATAAATTCAAAAGTGTCTGGATTCACAAGATGATTAATGTAGCACTTAGGAGGGTAATATGGAAAAAGACACCAAAGTGTTTGGACAATGCAACATACACTTATATCTATTCCAGTTAGGAAAAGTGATAGTATCTACATTGAAAGAAATTCCCAAGTTATTGCGTAGTCTACATTTTTACCTCAGGGCATGACCTATGATGGAGTTGAATGCACAAATGTGGTCTATGCAGCCAACCCCATGTAATTGGAAAAATCCTTAGTTGAATTTATTGAATAATGTATATGTATAATTGTATATTTATATTCACAAGTCTCTTGACACTTGATTTTAGCATGGGAGCTTTCTTGTTTTTCAGAATCATACTGACAATCTTCTTTACTAGGATCCTTTACTAGCATTGTGTTGTATTTTTGCATTGGCAATCCACTAACATGATGTTTAAGTGGACTAAGTGTCGGGAAGTGTGATGTCTACTGGTTTAATCTTTATGGCTAACTACGTTGTGTTATTAACAAGTGAATGAGTAGGTATTGTTCCTTGGATATCAATTTTTGAAACTGAATGAGAATGACAGGATAAGCCTTGAAAGTGTCACTAGAGGAAGCAGATCCATCATTTTGTTTGCACATCTTTTTAACTGAACGAGGACCATCATTATTTTAAAAATGATGTATGTTAAACCTGTGATAAAGGATTGTCTACTGGTTCCTTGAAAATTGGCTCATGAACGATAAGAGTCTAATCCATTCATAAAAACAATAGTGAGTTTTATGAAAGAGTTCATTTATTATCAGAGTTTGTTAAATGACAAGGATGTTTCATGACTACATTTTCTATTATAAATAAATAAAATGATTAAGCTAGGGGATGATCCCTGAACTTGACCTGGATGTTCAATATGGTCCCTTTACTTACTGTGTTCAAGTTAGTCCCTTTACTTATATTAATGTTCAAATAAGGACAACATGATAGAATCCATCAAAATTTGACGAGGTGACATTTTCTATTAATATTGATGCCAGTTGGACTAAGAGGAAAAAAGAAAAAACTAATTACATCTCATTTAAGAAAAAAGAAAAGAAAATAACAACGACCCACTGTATCTCTCTAATAGCATGGCAAGACCCATCACCTTGTCCTCCTCCACCGGCTAGTAAGTCTTCAAAACTAAGGTTGTCAATAAAGCGGATTTTCATCCAAATCTGATATGAATTCGATCTGATTATTTAGCATTTTTAACCAATAAAAGATTCAATGGATATGATATAATTATAAAAGTTCGTAATTTGAAATAAATGGAGTGAATATGGATTTTGCTTTATTTTATTTGATAAAGATCCGAATCCGAATACACACACACGTGTGTATGTTGTATATAAGTACTATTGTATTTTGTTTTTTTTTTTTTTTTTTTTGGTGTGTGTGTGTGTGTCGATATATGTATGTATGTCTTTGTGTGGGGGTGTGTATGTGTGTGTGTGTGTGTGTAAACAATATATATGATATATAGTATGATATAATGTTTTATATATATATATATGTATGTATATATATCACAATATAAATTTGATTTATCAAATTTTAATTAAAAAATTATTTTTTTAAAATTAGAATTAGAAATATATTTTTATTTTTTATAAAAACAAAAATGGAGAATATGTATATTGATGGATTAAATGTAATTGTTGTATATTACCAGTAAATCGGTTTCAAATGCAATATTTGTAGTGGATCAAATATATATATATATATATTATATTTCTAAACTCTAAAATTATTTATTAATTCATTTTTTAAGAATTTCTTATTTTAGTTTTGAATTATTTTTTCTAAAATGTAAAATAATAGATGTATGATAATTTAACAATTCGGATTCCGATTTTTGTGTTAGATGTCAGATTTTATTCGGATTCGGATATGGTAACACTGAGCACATATTTTATAGGATTTGCAAATAGGATTTGGATATGATATATAATAGTCGGATTCGGATCTATCTCTAATCCGGCTTGGATCCGACCCTTTAACAGCCCTATTCAAAACCGCTAGTGGGGAGGAGAAGGTGATGGGTCTTGCCATGCTGTGAGAGAGACGAGTTCAAAAATATTTTCTGGAAGGAATTTACCCTCGTCACTTGCTGACTGTTTTTCCTTGGTTTAATTGACTGTTGGAGGAATAAACTTGCCGGAGTGTAGCCACTGGCAATCAGTACCTTGCCAAAGCATCAAGTAGTTTCTCTGTGTTGGAACAGTCTCTCTGGTTTAGTCCCTGCTTTCATAAATTTATCTTTAACTAAACGATTTTGATAACTGTAACAATATAAAGTTTTAGCAGCTATAAATTGGAAAACAAGTAACCAAGACTGGTTGAGCAATTCTGATTGTGAAAGTTAAGTAAAACACATCTAAGTCCTTATACAATTATTGCAACACAGATATGAGTAAGATACCAACATGGGCATGAATTATCTGCATATCAGGTGTGGTGAAGCTTAAAAGACACCCAATAATAGGAAATACAGATTTCTGTAATGTTCTTTTGTCATGATTCTTTCTTAACTTTTTCTTTTCTCTATACTACTTCTGATTGAAATATTAAGTTCAAATGATAAACAATCACAGAATGAATATGACAGCAACCAAGGAAATAATGAGGGGTCCCCACAATCTAAGGAATCATTTTGTTTTCAGGAAATAAAAATTAATATATAAATAAACTTGGTGTCCCTTGACTTCCCACTTTTTAGGTTGAAATAACTCAGTTTAATAGAAGCATATAGAAGTCAAACTTGATAGAGAAAACCAATAACTCCTAATTTTGGCATGCTCGATCCAAATCTGGTGAACCTGTTGCACCTTCCAACTAAATCTTTGGGCCAAAAAAAAAAAAAAAAAAAATTACAGGGGCTGGACATGACCTCGAATAAACCTTAGTCCAGACTGATTTTTCAGTAATTTTCTGGGTCCAAGACAGATCCCCAGGATAATGAACCCAATGATAATCAGTTCTGGAAAACACAACACATAATATGCATAAATAATAAATATTTGTATATTTAAGTTCCCATTAAGTCCTGGAAACCATCAATGGAGGAGAAGATGATGGGTTTTGCCATCCGGTTAGAGAGAAATGAATTTGAAAAAAATTCTTCTGGAAGGAGCTTTACCCTCTTCACTCGCCAACTTTTCCTCAGTTCAATTGACTGCCAATGTTTTGTGGGGCATCTTTATAAGCTAAAAATGCTTGATTTGAGCAGGCCAAATCTCTTCTGTCAGTTACCATTTGATCTCGCTGGTTTGCTAAAACTGGAGATCATTGCTTTGTAGGAGAATAGATTATCTGGCGGTTTCTCTGCCGCAGTCTGCAATGGAGTTCGACACCATACGGGACTTAATCAGAACTTAACTGCTAGCAGAGAATAAGGACAATGTGACTTGTCTTGCTATGCTGTTAGAGAGAAATGGTGGGCTTTGTAATTTTAGTTTTTATTTTTTATTTTTTTTTCCATCAAGCTGTATTTAGTTTTTCTCTTAGTCCAGCTGCTGGTAAAAAATTCCACCTCATCCAATATTGGGTGGCACCCTCAACAGATTCTGTCATTTTTGTCTTTATTTGAACATTAATAAAAGTAGAGGGACCAAATTGAACATCCGGGTCAAGTTGAGATACCATCCCCGTACTTAATCCTAAATGAAAATAAATTAGGGCTTACATGGGATATGGAGATCAGAAAATCAAATATTGATTTTGGATAAATTCTCTATTATGTCGGGAGTGTACAAGTTTATCTTTGCCTCTTCAGTGATACTGGTTTGCTATTCACACTATGCTTAGGTCCTACCTCATTTGCACCTATAATTGATGCTGCAATTGGTATTGTGGAGAGAAGCAATGGTCAATATCATGTGCTAGTCATTATTGCAGATGGACAGGTTTATAACATTATTTCTATTAACTGTTTTATTACAGATATAATCAATTGTAATGGAACTCCTCGGAAAGTCAATCCTGATGCTCTTTTATATTTTAATATTAGGTTACCAGGAGTTCAGATACACCCCCTGGGAGATATAGTACACAAGAACAAGCAACTATTGATTCTATAGTTACTGCATGGTAAAGATAGCTTCTATTTGTCAGCTTGCTTTATGATCTTTCTTCTTGTTCCTCTAAAGTGTTACTTTGTGGTCCTTGATTAACAGTCAGTATCCTCTTTCAATTGTCTTGGTTGGTGTTGGAGATGGACCATGGGATGCGATGAAACATTTTGATGATAACATCCCTCATCGCGCATTTGACAATTTTCAGGTACTTAATGGAATTGTTAACCTTTTTAGTAAGTGTAATTCCTTATGGTTCTGTATAATAATTATTTACTTAAATATTAGACTAGTTAGTTCAATGACCTGGTGTTAGGTGGCATCATATCCAAGGATCATTTGTCTAATCTGTGTTGTAACATTTATAGTGTTACCAGCTATATTTATGAGCTGTTGATATTGCTCAGGATAAGTTGCTTTCCAGTTCAGATATTTCAACTACTATAGACAAGATTAATAGAAATCTTGAAAGCTTATATATTAAAGGAAAACCTGTGATATCAAAAACATCACAAAAAATAGCAGTTTGGAAAGATCCAAAAGATCTTTGTACTTATATCCTGCACTCTCTTTCTCCTTCCGCCCCCTTTTATTTTACGCAATTCTGAATACAGAGTACTCATCAAGAAGTACAAATCACAAGCACAATTTCGGTTTTCGGTGAGTAATCTCTAATTGGTATCAGAGCTTGAATTAATAATTCTATAATAATATTATTCTGTTCGATGATTGTTTTATCACCTTGTGTTTGGACTTCTGTACTTTGTCAATTAATGACATGTATATGGTGTTTAAAACAAAAGCTAAATATAGATGTTCCTCAAGGAATACCTATTAAGAATATTAGGATAAATGAAAATAACCTTAGACAAATAATAAAACAGCAATCTCAGCATAAGTCCTATGATAATTTCATCATTACTTATATTGATGATATTCTCATATTTTCTGATAATATTTCACAGCATGTAAATCATCTTAAAATATTCTTTAATTTGTGTACTCAACATGGTTTGATTTTATCAAAATCAAACAAAAGAATATCTACAGCAAATTTGATTTAAAATCAGGTTTTCATCAGGTAGCTATGCATGCTGATAGTATAACTTGGACAGCTTTTACTAGTCCTCAGTCCTCAAGGACATTATGAATGGCTTGTAATGCCATTTGGTTTAAAAAATGCACCTGCAATATTCCAAAGAAAAATGGATAATATTTTTCAGTCCTATGATAATTACAAATTGCGGAGTGCATTCAGCTAATGTAGTCTTGAACACAAAGCAATGACTAAACTGAAGTCCTTGTCAGTACTTTATTAGCATCTAAATGGCCTACAGCCCTGTGCATTTTCCTTCTCAACTTTGTGATTTTCTTTCATTTTTATTAAATCTTCTTTAAAGTACTACACCTTGGGGATAAAGTTGCCAATTACACTGATTTGGCTTCTTCTTTATATCTATGTACCTGTGTTCACACATATATGAAATTATATATAATTTGGCAAAAAATTTTGAAGGAAGAAAATGAAGAACGAAATGTCCTGCCTAGGAAGCCTGGATGTGCATGCTCTTGTCACATTGGAAGCAATGGAAACATATAGACATGCAATTTTCAAAAAATTGTATGACACAACATTGTCAAGACTTTAAAAAAAAAAAAAAAATTTATAATTTTTATCATTGTATATGACATGTCCTCAAAAATACCTATTATGCTATTTCTCAAATTTTTAGATGATATTTTATTCTTCTTTCTTAAATAAGATTCTGTTTCTTTTTTTTTTTTTTAATTTCGAAATTTGCCATTCAAATAAAACTGAATGGGTTCAGGGCTTTTGTGCATGTGGTATACAACCCATTAATGCAACTAACCTGGGCTCGATAGGTAAAGAGAAAAATAATAATAATAATAAAAGTAAAGAAGGGAAAATTCTCTAAAGGTGTTCTGTTGCATCACGCTGACATGTACTGGACACTGATGCCAGCTTGCACAGGATAATTAAATAAAGACAGGAGAAAGAAAGCAAGGCCCTTGCACACAAAACTCATTGTAGAAATAATTTTTAAGAAAAAACAGAACCTCTGATGAATAACAAATAGTAGATAATGGAGATTTAATTCAGTAGTATGTCCCTAATGATGGCTTTGTCAGAGAGACTATGATTGTGAAAAGCTTAGGATCCTCGCACTATGCATCCATTTGATAATCTCTCTCAGCAGTCAAGCTTCGTGAATGATTAGAGTGAGTTCCGCAGACACTATAATGATTTTAAATCTTTCCTTCATTCTCTTCCCTGCTCAATTAGAATATCTGACTTAAAATACTTTGCTCTTTCTTCATGTCCACAAATGGATAACCTCTATGGCCGCCCCTTCTTCTTTTTCTTTTCTCCTTCTCTTTTGCAACAAATATTCCATTTATCTTTGATAGTCCATGATCACTTTCTTGTTGTATTGCCAAAAGAATATGTTCTCTGATGTGACGAACCTTCTGCATAGATAAAAAGTATTTGAGTTTGCATGTTGTTTCTTTGGTTGCTAGGTGAAGCTTCTGTTTCATCTTTATTTGGGGCCTAACTTTATATGATTTCTATCATTCCCTATAGTTTGTGAATTTCACAAAAATCATGTCCGAGAACATAGACATATCAAAAAAGGAAGCAGCCTTTGCCCTAGCTGCACTGATGGAAATTCCTTTTCAATATAGAGCTACACAAAGCCACCGGCGTATGGAGTAAGTGTTAAAAAGCTTTGATTTCTTGGTATCATATGGTTTTAGTTGAAAGATTTATGGATAGACATAACCTTTCTACCTGTCTAGAAGATATACCAGTGGTCCAAGGACAGTGCCTCTGCCACCTCCACCTGCAGTCATAGTTCATGACAATGCAGTTAAATCAGTCCCACAGATAATGACCTCAGACTCAGCAGATCAAACACCTGTGGAACAAGTAAGATTCAGTTTATCTTGGAGATGCTGCTGATTTCCCCCATTTTCAAGTCCTGCATATTTATGATGTTTTTGATTGTTTATGCAAGGTCTGTCCCATTTGCTTGACAAATCCGAAGAATATGGCTTTTGGATGTGGTCATTTGGTAAGCATTTCACTAGCTTGTTTTTTCGTTTGTCTGAGTGTATAGACAGCATGTGCTTGTAGTAGAGAACAGGTTGAACAAAGAAAAGAGAAAAGGAGAGTATAACCTGATGATATTTAATTTGTTCCATCTCTTGCTACCTCTGCCTTTGTTCTATGATAACTGCTACTGTGCCAATTACTCTCTTAATTAAGCAAAGGATCACTGTAGTTTCAGCTAGTTGGGTATGAATATTTTGGGATACGTGATCACTATTCTTGCAAAATATCCTCGTTTTGCAGACTTGCAGAGATTGTGGTGAGACTATTTCTTCATGCCCCCTCTGTCGGCAGCCCATAACAATGCGCATCAAATTATATTCTTGACAAAAAGCTTCATTTGGATCACTGCTTTTGTAATCAAAGGTGTAAATGCATCGATGTCTGCAGTTGTATGGTTGTTAAAGCACTTGTACTATAATGTCTCAAGGGGTGATGAGAACATGGACATTGTAGACAATAGGGCATTGTGTTTTTACTTTTCTTTGGGATATTGATTATGTATGGTTACCATTTTGTTGAAAATCTAGTAAGTGTGGTAGAAGTAGTAAAACATTCTTGTATACACCAAAAAAAAAAAAAAAAAAAAAATCGTGTAGAGATTATTCAAAGAAATTTTAGGTTTGTCAGCTCTTGCTGCATATTTGAATGAATAAAGTGCAAAGTTCTTATAATTCTTCATTGCCAAAGTGATTGTAACCTGCAACCAGCTTTGAATTTACCAAATAGATGTTAATGATTAGGTGATTTTAACCTACTTATATATGATGAAAGAAAGTGGGATATTCCATTTGCAATTTTTTTTTTTGGTAGAAATCCTAATGTACAACCAGCATTATTGAGTCTCAATTGTATTATTCTTTTTAAGTAGAAATAAAATTCTATAATCTTTAGGAACAACCTTGAACTTTCATGACCCCTTAAGTTGTCTAGCCAAGAAGTCAAGAAGGTGGAGTTCATCCAAAATTTTATTGTCCATATTTACTTCAGCTACTTCGTAGAAGAAAAATAATAATTTTGTTTAAAACTTGCTCTACTATATTTTCACTCATATTTTTGTATTTTTACTTCTTCCAAGTTCAAAATATATGTAAATTGAAATATTATATTAATTAAGTGATATTTCCTCCAAACATGCTCTTAAATTGGTTTCATTGAGGTTTATCAAAAGCAAGTTTTTATTTAAAAGTGTTTGGGTTCTATAAAAGTAAAAACCTAAAAGTGAAAATTTTACTTGTTTTATGTGTGGTAGAGAGAAAGAGAGAGAGCTTATTAACAATAAATTTCAATGATATAATCAAATAATCATAATTATTCAAGGTTCTAATTTAATACTAAAAAGAGTATATGACCAATAGGAAATAATATAGAATTGTATTATAACAATCAAGTCATAAATATTCAAAGTTTTTAATTTGATATTAACAAATATGCAAGACTAATAAGAAAGAGTGGATGCAGAGCTTGCCATTACCTATATTAGCTATGTATAATAAAATTAGATGCCAGACCACCAAGATTAAGTCCAAGACCAAGATGGCTATAGTCCATTTTATCACTTCTAACTTCACACAAAACATAGACTGTTTACACAAAACCAAGAGTTCGTAGTTTTCTCTCTTCATTTATAATGTACAATGTGCAGATAAAAAATATGTGTGAAAGAAAAAGAACAAGGAGGGATAGAGAATTAAAAATTTGTAAGCAAAACAGTGTTTTAGACCACATGTTAGTTTGCTATAATTGGATTTTATATAAACCTATTATACAAGTAAAATTTTTTTAGCTCAAATAAAAAATATAGTCTTAAAACTACAATTGAGTAAGTCGTTATCAAATGCATGTTTTTACCGCTTTTACTGCTTTAGAACACACTTTCACATGATTTTTCTCAAAAATGATTTTTGATACTGCTTTAAGACACACTTTCACATAATTTTTCTCAAAAATGATTTTTAATATAATCAAAAGTGTTTGGTATAAGTAGAAGTATAAAAGTGCACTTTTATTAACCATGAACTTCACTAAAATGTGTAGACTATAGTTACAACATTCCAAACCAAGGGCCTATATCTGTGTGATATTTCTCCACTCTAGCCATGGGCATATACATGAATTTGTGCATTTCTAACATAGCACTCTACACATAGCATTACATGCATCTTAATGACTTAGTTTGAGATAAATGTTTAAAAAAATTTCTTGTAAATGACCTTACAATTGAGTTACGATCTTTTTGAGAAAACAAATTGAATTGGAGTAATGTGGAAGCAAGAATAAAGTGAGACAGAAGTTAAAGATTTTAAATTAGAGTTAGGGTTATGTGAGGAAAATGGTTAAGTATGCAAAGTTTTTGAAAATTTTCTTAATTTAGGGTATTAATAGTAATTTAAGGGATATAAAAGGCATTAGTATGAAGTCCAAGGGTTAACAAGGGATTAGAAAAAATTAAGTAGGAGAAGAGGACATGAAGGGAAGAAATTAGTAAGTAAAAGGCTATTTTGGTTATTTTAGCAACTCTTAGTCATTAAGGAAGGCCAAACCGCCACATCCCTTGGTTTATAAGCTTTTTGGCCAACCATTTTGGGAAGAAACAAGGAGAAGCAAGTAGGTGAAAAGAAGAGAAAAAAGGGAGAATGAAACTGAAGCTCAACCTTGAGGTAAATGGCTTGAATATGCTAAATTGTGTGGATTTTGCTCAAACCGAAGTACGCTTAGGGTAAATCTCTAGTTCCCTTCCAAATCTATGGTTTAATTATTAAAATTTAAGCTTGATTAAGAGAGAAAGAAACCGAACCCCAAAACCCAAGTAAATCTCTTGATTTTGCTAAGTTTTGTATAATTTTGCATAATTTAATGTATGCTCATGGTTAGTCCTTGAGTTTTCTTCAATTCTATAATTTAGTTGCTAAAATTTAAACCTTACTCCTTTCTCTTTTTGGCTCTTTCTTATCTTTATTTTTTTTATATCATTTCATATGTCATTAATGACTCTAAAAACTTTTCAATTGAAATTTTGAAGAGATCTTTTACTTTTTGTATGGCAATCACTTTTGGAGTCCAATTCTTGAATATCCTAAGAATTTTCTTGATAAAAATTTCATTATTAAAACTTTCACTAAAAGAAATCATGTCATTAATAATATCCGTAAAACGAGTATATATTCTTTTAATAGATTCATTTTATTACATTTAAAGAGTTCAAATTCATATTTAAGCATAATAAGTTTTGTGTTCTTAACTATACTTGTATCTTCATGTATTATTTCAAGTGTTCTACAAATACTGTGTACCGTTTTACATGTAGAGACTTTATTAAACTCATTTTTATGCCGAGTACAAAAAATATATATATATATATATATGGCTTTTACATTAATTATAAAGTTTTTTTTATCATTTTCATCTCAATCCTCTTTATATTTAACAATAACTTTATTTTCTTTAACTACCATAGGAGTCTTGTATTCTTCTTCAATTATATTTTAAATATCATCATCTATTTGATGAAGATAAATAATCATTCTAACTTTTCAATAATAAACTGACCCTCCATAACCCCATGTGCACAAATAGTTGCAAGAATATATAATCTTACCCTAAAGAATTGTTAGGTCAATATTTAGAGTCTAACTTCAATACTAATTGTTGTCTTAAAAGGTAACCCAAGAGGGAGTGAATTGGGTTTTTTAACGCAAAAACTAAGTGTGGGAAAAATTTAATAGTATAATAAAACTTAATTAAATTAAATTTATAAAATTCACTCAAATTAAATATAAAAATAATTTTAAGTAAAATAAAAAGGTTAAAAGTAAGAAATAGTGGTTTAACTTTATATCCAAATTTACGTCAAATCTCTCAAACTCTAGTTGATCAAGATTTCGCTAAATCCCTTATACTTGACAGAGGAAAGAATCAGAGAGACATTGAAGAGATATTGACAACTATTGGCCTTTTGTGAGATAGTAAAAGACAATTTTGAATCTTCTATTAGCAGTAATAGTATAGAAGTTCACTTCGAAAATTCACAAAAATAACTTTAAACATTCAAAAAATCTTTTAAAAAAATGTTAAATACTCTAAAATGAATTTACTTTAAAATACAATAAGAGTCATTAGATAATAACTAATTGTTTGAGAGAAATGATCTACTTTGCAGAAACATATTAAACTAAAAAACTATTTCTGTCAAAATTTATTAATTAATTTTAAAATTATCTAGAGATTTTGATTCTCAACTAAGAGGGTGTGCGCTTTGGGATTAGAATAAAGACTGATAGGGCAGATAGGATAAATTTTATTCTACCCTAAAAGTAAACATATTTTTATTACATGTTCGGTTTAATTTTTAGCCATTCAAATAATAAATTGGATAAGGATTCAATTTACAAATTTATCCTTGGTACCTTTCCTCTTTGGCCACTTCAACCGACGCCCCCGTTGTCCCTGTCAGAGCTTGCGTGCTCGCCGTCCCTACTATCTTGTGGAGCCTTCATGCTCGCCGTCCCCGCCGGAGCCTACGTGCTAGCAAGCAGGAGCCCGCTTGCGTGGTAGGTGCCCAATTTGCAATCGCCTGCATCATGCAAGTACCCGATTTGTGGGCACTTACATGCACAAGCGCCAGAACCAGCATGCTCTCACATAGGTGCCCCTGCTCACGCAGGCGCCCAAACCTACGTGAGCTCCGGCAGGAGGGGCGTTGGTGAGAGGAGCGACAGTGGTGGGTCGACGGCGAGAGGGGTGACGGCGGAGGCTTTGGAGAGAAGGGCAAAATTGTCAAAAAAAAAATGTTGAAGGGAGATAAACCTTATCTCTCTTGCCAGGGGTGATAAGTTTATCACCCTTATACTGATAAGCCTTTGCTTGAATTTTTATCTGAGCCTGTTACACGTGTAGCAAATACGTGATAAGGCTGATTATTTTGATCTTTATCAGCTCAATCGAACAGACCCTAAAAATAAAAAATTATATATTTTTAAAAATCTCATAAATTATTGGTTTAGGTGCTCCTATGATAGGCAAGTTAAACACTTTTTGGCAGACGGAGTGATTCACAAGCAAGGGCACCACAAACTCCGAACCGAATACTTGGTGAAGTGAAAAAAAAGGGTTGCCTAATAATAAAATTTCATGGGAACTTGCTGAGGCTTTGTGGCAATTTGGCAAGGAAGTCAAGGGTTATCTCACAGCCACCTGGGGCATTGGCAGTTCTGGTGTGGGATGGCGTCACCCGTGGCTTACTTTGTGACACGTGACTTGGCGAATGACTGGGTCGAACCCCATAGGTATAGACTTGAACTTGGCTAGTTGAAGGATCTAGATGGGCTGAGGTACCGCAAAAAGTGCACTGAGGCATACATTTGCAGATTGTGAGGCACACCTCATTGTAACTAGAACGCCCTTGTTTCCCGCTCATGTCCTTGTTTGAAATCTAAACTGTGTATATGCAACAATCTGCTTGCATGGTCTAAAAATTGTAAATATAAAAGAGGAGAACCGTCTGTTCAGATTGCATTTTAACACTAAGTTAAATCAAAGAGATATCTGAGTTTCACATTTACTGTCTCATCCTTTTCTTTGTCTTCAATCTTCTGCTCTATTTTGTGAGAGTGTGAGAGTGAGGGTGAAACTTGTGTTTGTGTGTTGACAAGCCTAAGTGGTGGTCAGTAACCTCCATTGCCGCACGTAGACAGTGGGTTTGGGAGCCTATTGTCGCAAAGCTCTAGTTGCATGACACTAGCATTATAATTCACCATTGTCTCACACAGACACACACACAGCAATAAACATACATACATAAATATATATACACACACACATTTGTAATTTGTCTCTAGTCTTTTAAGGGAAAAATTTTCAAATACAGTACAAATACGTATTCTTTATGTGGTTTAATTTTGAGTATTTTTCTTTAATTGTCGAGCTCAAAGTTGTTTAATTTTTGTAAGTAGAAGCTTTTGGAACAATCTCAGTAACAAAGTGCAGCGAATTTGGGGTGAGATTGATGTGCATGGTTTACATTGGTGAGGAATAGGGAAGGAGTAAGGTGGGGAAGGGCCTGTAATTACTTTCAAAAGTTAAGATTTAATATTTGTTAATCATTTCCGTGTAATTAATTAATAAAGTTATTCTTTCGACATGTCATTATTTTCCATTTAAAAAATTAGTAAGTTTTGTTGAATCAGTCAATTTTGTTGAGAGCCAACAGAATTTATGACCTTATAATCCATAAACTGAACATTTTTGAAGATCAGAAACTAAAGGGATGTTTGCAATGTCTTGGGTGAATCTATTTTGTACTGCTAAATACCAAAACAAAGGAGGAATTGTATGGCGTTTGCGATTTAAATTGTAACTTTTACTTCAGATTTTTGAATTAAATTTCTAAAACTGGAAGAGAGGGGGCATATGTCGATGGGTGGCATTTTTATAAATAATTAAAAATTATTTTAGAGCTAAATTGAGATTTTATGTCTTTAGTCTTTCTTCTTAATTAATAAATTCCCTGACCAATAGTAGAATGTCATAAGAGTATTCATAATTTTCAAAACCGTACTAAACCAAGTCATACCAATCTGTATCATATTAAAAGTTAGTTTTTTAAAAAAAAAAATTATAAATTTTGGTATTAAATAATATTGTGCCCAATATTTTGGTACAATTTTGATTTTATAAATTCAAAACCAATGAAGAACTATATTGAACTAAATATTATATATAATAATTTAGTAAATTATTTGTATTATATACAAAATAATTAAATTTCTAAACATTAACTATTATTCAATAGTAAATTAAAGAAATGAAAAGCTTAGGAACTTATATGAAGAAAAAATGTAAATATTAAAGATTAAAGTACAAAAAATATTCCAATATACATCTCATATTTTTATAACTAATTTCTTAACTTTTGTACATCTATTAGAGAATAGGGTTTTATTTTCATTTTTTTATCAAATTTATATTACAATAAATGAATTATTTGCCAATTTATCACATAATTTAAATTTCATAAATTATGTGGCACATGGGAAGCCCGAACTAGAAAAAGAATTCTTAAATACATTTTTTCCTTGTAAATAAGTTAAAAATTTCACTTAACAAATCTAAAAAAAAATTCTAAAAAAAGTTAAATAAACAATTATATGAGATGAAATTTTAATTAAGTACTAGACTTTTTTTTCCTATAAAGAACCTAAAGTTAAAAAAAATTACCATTGCCAAATAAATACAAATACTTGAGAATTGACTTTCAATTTTTAAAACATAAATCATTGAGTCTTATATCTAAACTATCAGCAGAAAAATAAATGAAAAGTAATGAATCCATACTTAAAAAGGAAAAAATTAAAGTTTAAACTATACCCTACCGATATATTATATATAACAATTTATTAAATTATTTATAAAGTTATCAAACTTCTAAATAATTGGACTATAAGTTATTAATTAAAATATTTATATTATACATAAGTAAATTAAACCCTAAATAATGGTAATTTTTAATTAAATTAATTAAAATTTTTATGTTAAATTTGATTAAATAAAATTGACTTTTTATTAGTTTTCATACAATTTTTAATTTATTTTTAACATATTATGAGATTGAGAATATAAAGTTATAAATGATTATTAATAAAAGTTTTGCAACTAAATCTACAGATGTAGGAAATTATTAATATTATATAATCTTGAAATAGTTTGATTTTTTCATGTTGATTATATACTAAAAGAATATTTTTGTGTGACTTTGTAAAAATTTTATTAATTTACTTAAATATTTTAATATAATTAAAAAATTATAAAAAATATATGAGATTGTACCAAAACTGAATAAAATCAAAATAATAATACCAATATCAAAAAATATAATTTTTGATTTTAATACTAAAAAAATTAAAATAATTAATATGATATAATTTTATAAAAAAACTCAAAAAACCTGTTTGTGATCACTCGTAAGGTATTAGCTTTTGCCTTCACCAACAACCACTACCAAGCAAGAAGGCCAACACGTTTTTGCCTTGCTAGAGACGAACAAAAATTATAATTATACTTTCGTCTTCACTGTTTAATTATAATTAACTCCTTCCATTTTTACATTCAAAGCCAACTTTTCGTTTTGTATAAACTTATACAAACACTCCCAAATTGAACATTAATCCAAGGTTCAGTACAACTGTTGTCATTACTCATTTTTTTAGTCAAGATGAGGAGAACTACTGTCAGTCATCTATCATCAGTCAGTGGTCACTCATTAGTTTCATTTTGCTAATGGCTTGGTCAAGCATTTGCTATGTCCCTTTAAAGCTGCACTTGTCTTGCCCGACACTACTATTCTCTTAGGCATCCAAGTGTTGAGTAGATCCTCCCTCTTTCTCATCCTCTTCATATCCTCAAAAAACTAGAAAGAAGTGTTGGACAATATGAGAGTAGTAGGAAGGCCTATGGTGAAGACTAGCACAACTGATAATTTATTTTTGTATATTGGAATATTCTTTTATTTTGTCTTATTTGTGTGTAGGGTTTACACTTTTATATATAGATACTATATAGCAGCTGCCTATTGATGATTGATTTTGGTTATCAATGAATTTGTGAGTTTCATTGCTCTTCTATTACTTTGTTTTTCTATTAGCTTTTCCTTTTCTTCTTTTAGCCTTTCCATTGATGCTTGAATACTTCATCATGGTATCAGAGCCATAGAACCTTCTCTTTCCGCAAGACACATATTGCACAATATCCTCTGGTCTACTACATCTCTAGTTTTCCTCTTTATTCATCTGCACTCTTTTAAATTTTATTCTTCATGGCATCAAATGACTCTAGTGCTCCTCAATATGTGAGGGAGATTATATCCTCTTCAGGGAACCTTCCTACCTCATCTACTGCTCCACCTGTTTATCAAATTTCTAACTCTGCAGTTTTTCAAGCATTTGACTGTCAAACTAGAAGATGGTAATTTCATTATTTGGAAAAATCAACTGTTGAATGTCATGTATGTAAATGAACTCAATGATTGCATCACTGGAGACGTTCAGAGTCCTCCCAAATACCAGGATGATGAAAAGAAGATCAAGAATCCTGAATTTCGAACATGGAGTTGCACCAACAGGCTTATAATGAGCTGGATTTACTTCTCTCTCTCACCAGAGCCCCTTGCACACGTTGTGGGATTATCTTTTGCATTCGAGATCTGGGTATCACTCTAGAAGAGGTATGAATTTGCCTCTACTACTTGCATAATGGGCCTTCGGTCCCAACTACAACAACTCAAAAAATGGGGAAATTCCATCGCATAGTACATTGCTCGATTGAAGGTTCTCACAGATAGCCTTACTGTAGTTGGAGAACTGATGGCCTACAGAGACCAGATTGCTTACCTATTGGAGGGACTCCTAGTGGAGTATGATCCATTCGTCACATCGATGTACAATCGATCAGACCAACTGAGCATGGAGGATATTCAAAGCCTGTTGGTTGCCTAGGAGCAACAAATAGAGAAGAGGATGTTGGCTGAATCGGTTACTCTACCACAAGTCCAACTTAGCTCTCTGTCACTTGGCCTTAGGGGTCCCAGACCACCGCCGCCTCACGACTCAGGCGGCCAGAGAGGCTCCTTCAGCAATTGGTCCTCAAGAAGACAACCTTAGTTGAATGGGCCTAGATAATATGGACCAAATTATTTTAGTTTGTTGTCCCAAAAGGCAATCCAAGAGGGGGTGAATTGAATTTTTATCGCAGAAGCTAAGAGTGTGAAAAATTAAAAGCAATAACAAAAAAATATTAAATCAAATAAACTTATACAATTCATCCAACAATAAATATAAAATAATTTAAAGTAAAGTAAAAAGGTAGGGATAGGAGATGTAAGCTTTTTTATAGTGGTTCAACTTGCTACCAAATTCTACGTCCACTCTCTCAAGATCCAACTAGCCGAGGTTCCACTAAATCTCTTGCACTGGACGGAGGTAAGAAATCTTGAGTACAAACAAAGTCCCTTACACTTGGCGGATGCAAGAAATCCCGATTACAAAACTTTTGATTTGGTAAGCTTTTAACACCAATACAAATAGTAATGAAGACGAAGTAGAAATGTATCAATTCTTCTTAAGTAGGATTGGCTACCACTCATATACAAAAATAATTTCAGTTCAAAAAGGTACTCTCAAGAATAAAACAATTTGTTCTATGCACTCTTTAATTTAGTAATAAATAATGTAGCATAAAAATTTTAGAGAGAGATTAATGAGACTTTGAGAGCTTGTTGTTATGTCCTTCTCCCTTCAATCTATACTCTTTTATAAGCAAAACCACCAAAGACACATTGGCCTTTGTGAAAAACAAAATCATTTAGCAACAATAATTGTGCATTAGTTGTTTCAAAAATTCAAATAAAATGGCTCTGAATATTCAAAAGTTCTTAAAAATTTCTTGAATGCTCCTCAATGAGTCTATTTTCAAACACAAAATGAATCATTGAATTATCATGCACTGTTTGAGAGAAACGATCAAATTTTCAATAACATATCAGACTGTAAAATTGCTTTTGACAAAAATTATTGGTCAAGTTCAAAATTGTCTAGAAATTTGATTTTGCATTCAAAAATAACAAATGATATATTTTTGAAAAGCTTAAAGTGTTTACTTTCATTAAAAATTAGATTTGCGCAAATTTGACTTTTATATTTTGGGATATTATAAAAATATTATAATATACTCATTTTGTCTTCTGACAGTGTAACTCAGCAGAATAGCCTATTTTGAAAAATTATATCTATCAATTTATAAGTGTAAAATGTGCATATAATATGTGAATTTAAAGCTTAGTATGTTTATTTTACAAATAAAATTAATTCAGAATTTTATTTATATCATAAGTTATATTTTACTAATTAAAACTAATATCATTTAGATTTCAACATTGATTTTTTTAGAAGACAATAGAAGAAATTGATATAATAAACTATTTTAATATAAAATAGTATATAAGATAAATTATACAAAATAAAGTTATTTGAGTATAGTTTTATATAAAATTGACTTTATTAATTTTTGACTTTTCTATAGTAAAATATAATCAATTTACTGCACACATATTTAATTTGAGAGTTTCACAACCTAGCACATACAGTGCATGTAGTTAAATATAAATTTAATATTATAATTTGTCCATATTGTCCATTAAATAAATATATATATAATAATTTTAATTTATTTTATCATTATCAAAATAAATATGAAACCTTGAGATTAATATGGTCTTCTGGGTAGAGGCCCATAGCTCAACTTTGGGCCATGCAGTGGCCTACGAGGCTCAAGGCAAAACCGAATTCGTTGCCAGATTTGTTCAAATTGGGCCATTTTGCGGCCCAATACTTTCACCATATAGACTTGGGCTATCAAGCACAAGCACAAGCCCATTTATCCAATCTCTTGGGTCACCCAAGTCTGACCTAGTAGGTTTATGACCTAGTTCCAACTCCTATGCAGCAAGCGTATGACTGAACTACTTCCAATGCTTAGTTGTTATTTGGCAATTCTCAGGCTCTCTCCTCCACCGAATGGCTCGTCAACTTTGGAGCCACCTATCATATGATGCTGACACTTGGAAATCTCACCTCTCCCATGGCGTATCAAGGTAAATCTTGAGTTTTAGTTGGAAATGGCAAGAGTGTGCCGATTCAGCATCTAGGGTTTCATTCCTTAGTTTCTCACTCAAAAGGTCTAATCCTTAATCAACTTCTTTATACCCCTCATATTTCTAAAAGCCTAGTTAGTGTTTTGAAGCTATGCTTAGATAATGATGTCTTTGTTGAATTTGATTCATCTTCTGTTCTTGTTAAGGGTTGGAGAACCCATTGAACGCTTCTGCGAGGGATGTTTGAAAAGGGACTCTACAAATTCTAGTCTCCATCCACTCCATCATCGTAGGCTATCGATCATCCCATTACCACGGTTTCCCTTGTTTCTCTACCTTTATTTGTTACTTGTTTTTCAGTTGAAACTCAAAATCAAGCCAACTTATGGCATGCTCGACTAGGTCATCTCGGCCTTGAGACTTTATTTAGAGTGTCTACAAGTTGTAAGTCTGAATTTTCTCTTGCTAATTTAAATGAACATTGTGTTGCTTGTCTGCAATCTAAACATTATAAACTTCCATTTCAGTTATCACCAAACAAAGTATCTAAATTATTTGATTTGATTCATATTGATATGTGGGGCCCTGCACCTATAAATGCTGTCAATGGTTCAAAGTTTTTCATGCTTTTGGTAAATGATTATTCTCGATATACATGGATTTATTTTCTAAAAACTCAAGATCAAGCTTCATCAATTTTTACAATTATTTCTCAACATGGTTCAAACTCAAATTTTGTCAACCATTAAAACCATTAGATTAGGTTGGGGAGGAAAGTTTAGACTTATTCATCATTGGCTCAATTCCATAGGGATTCACCATGAAGTCTCTTGTCCTTATACTCCGCAACAAAATGGCCGGGTTGAATGCAAAAGCCATCATGTAGTTGAAGTTGGACTCTCCTCACTACAAAAAAAGGAAAAAAAATGGCGGTTTGTAACCATTGTTTTTCAACTGTACAGTGGTTCAAAAAACCGCTGAAATTGGAGGCATCGTTAGGTATAATACGGTTGTTAAAAGTGAACTGCCGTACAAATTGCCGTATTAAATTTTATTAAATACGACGGTTAATTTTGTGGCAGTTGAACCGCCATAAATGTCTGTGGCCTCTATATGGCGGTTCGACCTTCATAAATGTTGGCGGTCTCTATATGGCGGTTCAACTACCGTAAATGTTGACGGTTCAAATACGGAAGTCGAATCGCCATATTAATACTGAATAGTTGGTGCACCGTTTGGGTAGTTCAACTGTTGTAAATTTCGGCGGCCCAATTACGGCGGTCGAACCGCCTGAAATATCAATGGTCTAAATACAGCAGTTGAATTGCTGTAAATATCAGAGGCAGTTCAAACCGTCATATTTATTTTTTTGTTGATCTGAACCGCCAAAAATTACGACAGTCTAACCACTATAATTTGTGGTGGTTTAAATCAAATTTTGGCAATTCTCTACGAAACCCAAAATTTACGGTGGTTTTTGAGGATATTATGGTAGTCTTAACTTTCGGCAATTCACTTGAAACCAAAAATTACGGTGGTGCAAAGATAGTTAGGCGGTTTACGGGTGTATCAACATGTCATGACTCATTGTTTAAATATTATGCAAGAATTAACCTTAAAATTTTAATCAAAATTCTCATTTAAAAATCCAATATTACATTCATTGTCAAACTAATCCAATATTTCATCAAATGCATAATCCACACGATAATGTCTGAATTTTGTTCAACCTAAATTATGAAAAAAAATTGTCACTAAGAATGTGGGCTTCTCTAACTAGGCGGACAAGTGTTACTGGCATCAGACGATCCTTTTATATTAGTCGGTTTCGCAACTCCACTTCCATGATTTGCCAGTGCCTATGATAATATAAACAATACAATTAAAACATGGCTCAGAGTATCTTTGCACATTCCATGTGATCTAAAAATCATAATTGAATTTGACAATAATTTAAAGTAGTAATCTATTTTCTTTAAGCTCTAGAGCCTCACAAGAACTGGGAAAAAATGAATTGTGAACATAATTGTAATAAGAGAAAACTCTTAAGGTCTATTTTCTTTAATTAAGCAATTAAAAACTTTAAGAACAAAGTTGAATAAACACATCTTCCTTGATTCATCAAGAAAAAGTTAAATTTAAAATAGTAGTCTATATGTTAAGTTCTATTGTAATTCTAGAAAATAGAAATTAGTTCATGCTTAAATAAAACAAAACCCAATTTTTTATTTAATGAAAACATCATGTAAAATCAATAATAAAAAATAAGCCAAAATTAACAACAACAACAACAACACAGATTTTCTAGTGATGTATTTTGTTTCCTTTTGTTCCACAGCAACCAAACCAAAAAAATTCAATATAGAGTACCCTTTTTCTCCCTAAGGTTGGAACCGTGGCCCTCCAAAAGTCCAACTCTCTTTTTATTTTGTACACTTCTACACAAATCCAAAATCCTCTTCCAAGATCACCCTCAAAGTTAACCTCCCTTCAACCGGCTTAAACTATAAAACAATTTTCCATTTTTTCCCTTTTTACCCTTTCTTCAATTTTCTTGCACCAGTGGGCCCAGTTTCTATACAAATTTTAGTTGAGCAATTCTCCATGAACCTGAACTGTCATACAAATTGGGCCATTCTAGTAGAATTTTACCAAATTTACCACTAAATGCCCAAAATCTATATAATCATCAAAAAAGAGCAATTGAGCAAAATCTACCCTTAATATCATCAACTTGGCTCAAAACTCCATAAAACTTAAGGATAAGTCCTAATAAAAATATAATAAAATTTAGAAACAATTAAAACTTATCAACTCCCACACTTAATTTTTTGCATGTCCCCACGCAAACAATTTTGACAAAGTAGTCTTTAAAAACATTTTTGCCAAGGTTCTTCAGCTGGACATCTGAACTTAATATCCCATATAGCCTGCTTCAGATGACAGGTTCTTCAGATGACAGAGGATAGGTTTGAGAGCTTTGCTTCGATATTAGATCATATCCTGCTCTTTTGGCAGCAAAAACTGCTAATTTAACTTCCAAGTGTCCTTCTTCCCTGTAGTGCTTTGGCAGAATATATTATTGCAGTTATAAGTATGGTTGATCTATTCATTTTACGCTTGCCTGCTCTGTTCAGAGACCAAAAGTTTATAAAGTTGGTATCTAAGTGGATTTCTTATTGCAGTAGCTTGTTCTTGTGAATTTAAGAAGAATAGATTGTTGTTTCCAATGTAGTTCATTAACTGGAAACAAATAAATGTTCGAAGGAGAGGATTTAATTTCACCTTTTGCAGCATAACCACTACAAAAAAGGAAAAAAACCTTACTCAAAATACCTGCACACTCAAAAGTTTTCCAATGTCAAATAAATCTTACTAAAAAGTTTATATACCTTCATCCCTTAACATGTCCAATTCATCAAATAACCAATAAAACTATATTACTGCAATTCATAGTTAAATATCTCCTAAACAACCCCTTAAATTAAAGGCTAGGAATTCAACCAGTCTTGACTCTAGCCCCACATGGAAACACTCATAATTAGCATCACTCAAAGTCTAGGCTAACTCACATAATCAATATTTGTGTAATGGAATAATAATAACAAATTCAAAGCCTTAATTCCACGGGGATTAGTTTTTTCAAGAAAGAATGCTGAAAAAGTTTGAACCGAAACCCCCCATCAAAGAATCACAAGCATGAATAAAGAAAATAGTCATTGCTCAAGTCTCAACTAGAATAAAGAAAATAATCATTGCCCAAGTTTCTAAGCATCCAAGTAAAACATTAATTGCTAATGCATCTATCTCATATAGCATTTCGAAGAATTTTCACCTAAGTTTCAGTATGCTTCACGAGTCAGAGAAAAATGTCATTCAACCTAAGTTCAGAAAATTGCAGAAGTTCATTCAAGCCTCATCCAACAAGACTCTCTCAACAATGAAACATAAAAGGGATTCCAAATATTGTATTTACATCCTCTATTTCCATATAAGTAACTAAGAAACCCGTAACAGATATAGGCAGATACTACAAATCATAAATTAATAGCTAATCAGATATAATAGTAGATTTCATAAAAAACTCAGCAAGAAGGTGTTGTAGAATTTATAGTTGTATGATACTAGTATGCAAAATTAATTACAACTACTTTGCATAACAAATATACTAGTCAAAAAAATTCCTAATAATGATAAAATTGAACTAGTGAGCTGGATTTTACCTCTTATGTACAAGGAAGTATTCCAGTTAACTCCTCAGGGTTTTTTCCATCTTCCTTGTTACAAAAGTATGCACACAATGCCTGTATTGTTTCGTCCACTTTTTGTTGCCAGTCTGAAGGTGTGGCAGCACTCATCGAACCAAGTTCACACAACCAATTCGTGTGCTGGTATGTTTGAATGTAATGAAAGGTACCACTCCCATACCTAAGCCTCAAACACGTCCAGGGTGCTCCCATCCAAGTACCACACTAATAGCATTGTGGGAGGAATTTTTGAGGAGCTTGATATACTTTGATTAATATGTTCTTAAATTCTTTCCTACATTAATTACAAATAAAGTTAAGGATTAACTATCACTTAACTATAAAATAGATATGAGTAATGTTCTTGACTTTCACCCCAATCTGTCTAACTTCATCATTGACATAGTTCCCATCTTTTCTTTTATGGGTGACATCCCATATTAATTCCCGAGTAACGTCCCTCCCAGTCTCGGACTTCTGCAAATTTTAAGCATATAGACATGACTGCTAATAAATACATAAGATATACATTACAAACAATCGACCGATGGGTAAGAAGTATTAAAACTACCAATTCAGCCTGTCTCCTAGCCAAACTCTTAGCACCAAGGTGTGAGGAATGATTATTTCTTCCGAATTTCTTGATTTCTCTTACAAATGTCTTACAAATGAAAGAGCCATTAAATTCTAAGATAAAATATAAATTATTCTGAAATGTAATATGTTTGGAATATGTGGCTACTAAGTACCTGCACTTAAGGTTTTAAACTGTGGTTGACAAACTTGCCCAGTGGTCCAATGGAATGCCGTCAAGAACATTATTGATAAGTTGATATCGACTCAACGTTGGGTTGCCACTAATAACAGGCTGGCAGAGCAGGAACATTATTGATAAGTTGATATCGACTCAACGTTGGGTTGCCACTAATAACAGGCTGGCAGAGCATTTGGTCCACCCAAGTGGATTTTATATATTATAGAAAATCATAAAAAAATACATGCTCACACATAACATGATTTGATGATGTAAATTTCTTAAACTTTTTTTTTTTTTTAAAAAAGAGTTCGTTTGCACATGTAAACTGCTAACATAAGAAAGTTTATTTACAAATATTAGAAGTGCGGTGGGGTTTGATTCTTTCTAGTTTATCCTCTTCAACGCTATTTCAGTGTTCTTTAAATGGTTTAACACATTTGAAACACATATAATTCTAACTAAAAAGTATTTTAGAATGTTATACTTTAGCTACCAAATATAACAGTCATTACATATTTGTATTTCATGGATAAATTGTACTCTTTTCCCGCAATGGTATTATTTGTTGATGGCATAAGAAGTTTGGGATATTCGTACACTTAAAAAAGAATGTATTTAGGGAAAAGAGTCGAGGTATTCAGAGATAAAATGTTAAAAGAAAATATTTATGATCCAATGATAAGATAGTGGTGATGTGGGAATGAGATGAATGAGTGTTTAGAATGAATAGGACAAAATTCTCAGAAAGTGACATGGAAAGAGACTATTCTGTGTAAGGATATTTGGTTAAAAAATGGAGCTGTTCATAATTTAGTCGGAATTGGACAAACATTTCATAAAAAACATGGTCAAAGAAAATCTAAATAGAAAAATATAACTGTGCAAAGAAAGAAACCAGCGAAGCAATTAGTAACCGGCAATATTAGCCAAGTTAAATGCATTAAGAATGAAAATTGGCAAGTAGCGACGCATTTAAACAATTAAAGAAAGATGAAAAAACTATTTTGAGCAGCTATCAAATGAACATAATGAAGAAAGTTTTGGTTTAGAAGAAAGTGGAGATAGAAGGAAACACTATGGGAAAATGGCAAGTTTCTGACAAAAAATTTCCGACGAACGAGAAAATTGTCACTCTTTTGACATATTTTTCAACGAAAATCCATCGAAAATATTTTCAATCAAAAACTCTGACAGAAAGTTAAAAATTCAGATGGAAAAAAAAATTTTCGACAGATTTCCAATGGAAACATTTCGTCGGAAAATGATTTTAATTTTTTAAAAAATAAATATAAACCCCCTCTATTTTTTTTAGTTCCTCTATATTTCAAATCCCCCCACTCCAACTCCTCTCTCTCTCTCTCCCCATCTCCCTTCCCCCTTTTTCAAGCCCCCCACTCCCCGCCTCTCTCTCTCTTCTCCTTTAATTTTTATTTTATATAATTATATTTAAAAATATAAACAAGTATATAAAAAATTTAAAAATATATTTTTAATAATTTTTTACAATGTATTTAATTAAATTTAAATATTAAAAAATTAAAAATTAAAAGAAATATAAAAATAGTAAAAAGTAGATTCTCAGAAAAAATTATTTCTTAAAACTTTTAATTAAAATTATATATATAATTTTAATTTTGTAATAAACAAACAAAAATTATATTAATATTGTCATGTCACTTATAATCTTCTATGTTGTATAAAATTTAAACAAAATATACTTCATAGCTATACTTAACTTATCGAATGTTTATTTATTTTTTAATTAATTTT
The DNA here is from genome assembly GCA_911865555.2 of Thlaspi arvense. NCBI lineage: Eukaryota > Viridiplantae > Streptophyta > Magnoliopsida > Brassicales > Brassicaceae > Thlaspi > Thlaspi arvense. Next base: position 1,477 of record CAJVSB020000876.1, on the reverse strand, counting down.
TATTATCAACATATTAGACCGTCTTGACCCAATGATCTTACCAGTTTGATCATTAGTCTAGATTTAAAATATTGAATGTTATAGTAACATATTAAACTTAAAATTCGTTAATATGAATATAATAAAATATTTATTTACTTTTTATTATCATATATGCATATTTGTGTTTTCTCTCTCTCTCTCTCTCTCTATATATATATATATATATATATTAAACATACACATATATATTCATGTATGTGTGTATATATATGTATAAATATAAAAATATATATTCATATAAATATAATAATAAATATATGTATAAATATATACATATATCTTTGCTCGCAAAAGCCATCCTAGTGACCCATGTCCCTAAACCTAATCTCGGTTGACCTAGTTCAAATTCAACCAAATCCATTTCAACCAATTCCAATTGCCCTGTTCAAATCAAGTCAAACTTTAATTTATGTCCAACACCATCTCACTAAACTTGGTCCAAAGACTTGTGTTGGACTGTTGAATCTCATGGCCTAATACAAGGCCACTTTATTTTAAAATTTTGTTTGCTTTTTTTTTTTTTTAAATTTAGTTTGTTTTAATTTGATTTAAAAACTCAACCAAACTATTTTAAAACATAAATCAAAATTTTAAAAATATTTTCTCTTTTAAAAAAATTATATATATATATATTCAGGTGTGTGCGTCTACACACACTTGTATGAATACACATATTTATACATATTTATATTATGTACAATATGTAGTTACATGTACATATGTATACAAATATATAAATATATGCATACACACACACACATATATGTACATATATATATATATATATCTACAAAAATATGTATATGTATATACGTATTTATGCATGTATATATACATATATTTATATATGAAAATTTATATGTATATACACATACATATATACATACAAATTCATATATTTTATACATACATAGAAATATATACGCATATATAGGCATATGCATACATCCACAAACATATATATATATGTGCATAATTAAAAAAATTATAATTAAATATCGTAGTAAAATTAAAAAATATATTGATAATCTTTTAATAAATAATATAAATTATAAAAAAAATATAAAATATTTTTAAAAATATTTTTTTTTAAGAATCGAATTTTTGATTAGTTTTATGTTGTTTTAAATTTTTTGTCTTTTTATTATCTTTTTTTTAAACTGATAAAAATACCAATTTTTTTCAAACGATGTTAATGAATCTGTAAACAAAATTTTAAAAAAAAAGGATTAGTTAGGAGCCAAATATTTTTACAAAATCTAATTATATTGGGTTTTTGTTTGGGCCAAGGGCTTACAAGCCCAAGGCCACTTTATTTTATTAAATTGAAATAATTATAACGAATAATTTGGAATTCATAATTAATAATTTTATTATATTATGACATATATTGTAAAAATTAAATATAATAATTGGCAATTAAGAATAATCTAAA